>VDFB02271358.1:1004585044-1004616359 GCA_007258455.2 Sequoia sempervirens
TACCTTTTTCCAGATGATGATGATTTCTAAGGAGCTTTCTGCTCGAATCAGGGGCCACCAGTCCATTGATGCCAATCGTCGACGGACTCATTTGATCAAAGGAAGAACACTGCAAGCACATCAAGCAAAAGATAACTTTCAGGTAGTTTTAGCTACAGTGAAAAGGGAAATCAGCTAAATGACAAAATTGCTATAGTAACTGGCACTAGATGACAAAATAGGTAAAAGACAAGGAATGTATTTTTAATTGTTGAATATTGTGGAATAGGTGAAACCCTAATGTAATTGAATCTGGGCCATTCGATGTAATTGAATCCTAGCCATTCATTTGGGCTTTGGAAAATTATAAATAGGGGTTTTCCCCTCATTTGTAAGAGTTGGAGAATTGATGTAAAGACATTCTGCAGCAATAGAAAGCAACATTGCATGATTTATGGGTGTTCCTTTTGAGTTTTCTCTTTATGTATGCATGGTTCGCCTTCCATGTTAGTTTTAGTGTTAGTTTCTTGAATGGGAGTGATGATGGTGTTTGCTATTTTAGTATTTGATGAACTTCCAGCTCATACTTTTTGTGGTTCATTGATGATGAATCACTTTGCAAAGCTATTCTGAGCCTCTTTCCTTTATTGCTGCAACTTAGTTCGATTGCATGTACATGATGTGTGTATGTGATGTGAAAATCTATAGTCCTTAGAAGATTGCACTGGTTTTGTGTAGCTATAGGTTTCTCTTGGTCAAGCAAAACTCAGTTTAGGAAGCCTGTCTACTTTAGTAGCCACCATTATTACTGTTCATTCGTAGCTTAGGATTAGAATAGCTTTCTTAACCCTTCTCCTTTTGCTGTTTCTTTTAATCCTTGGTTAGAGTAGGATCCAAAGCATCACCATAAAGCTAAATCAGATGAATTTGATGAGTTTCAACTTGCTGTTTTGAGTGGACAGCCACTATTCATTCACTTCTAGCACTTTGAAATTGCATTTGCAAATCCAACTTCCCCACTTTGTAACTCATCTGTAAGTCCGCCTTGTGATTCCAACAAATCACATCAAACAACTGAGATATTCCAAGCACTGTCAAGACCTGACATTAGAGACCTTGGGATAGTGTTCTGCAATTTGATTGTGGAATATTGTCTTTCAAGAGAGGTAGTGCACCTACGCACTGCCTGTGTTGAGAGGTGCATAAAAAACACATCAACAAGCACATAATTTATAATATTATAAATATACAATAATAACCATTAGACTATGACATAAAAATTATACAACACATAGTGGACTCTAGTCCTAACAATCTCCCACTTGTATAAATTACAGGAATCGTAAGGGGTACTCGAAAAAGTGAACTAATACTAGGAGTTGATCCTCATAGCCATCCTCCATAATTTGAAATTCTTTGTTCACATGTTCTTCATCAAATGATTTTCAATGTTCAATAAGGTATTCACTTGTTCAGTCATAAATATTTTGTATTTTGTCCATCAAAGGTAGCATTGTCAAAAAAGATGATGTAACTAGATTACTATCACATTAAATAACAAATATATCTTCAACCAATATCTAAACATGATCTCTAAAAGTATACTAGTTCTTGAGAGGCATAAGTAGGTGTCATGTATTCTACCTCTATAGTCAAAAGAGAAACATAGATTTTTGTTTACCAATCCAATTAATCACCCATCAAATAGGGTAAACACATACACATTAGTAGACTTCCTTCTTTCCATGCATATCCTAATTACAATTCACACATATATTTTGTACTTATTTAGTATAACTTTCATAGGTAGGTCTTCTTAGGTTGAGTTTGGGTATGATAGTTGTCACACTCTTCCATAGGACTTACACAATCCACATTTAGATATTGAGTTGTCTTCTCATACCATGCTAGCACTTGACACTTCCCAATGGATGAGGTGTCAACCTCCTTCCCCATTTAATTTTACCCTCGCATAACTATGTTATTATTACACTCTCATATTAAATGGATAGACAATATTCAACTTATTTCAATCTTTTCTTTGTTTAATATTTTTTTATAGTTTTATTTAGTTTCTTAAGGCATTAATTAGATATTGGTTAGATTTTTTTTCACAAATATCACATGCAAGTGAGGAGAAAAATATGTGATACTACAAAACCATATAATCACTTAAAGAAATAATATATCATCATGTACAAAGCATGTAACAACATAGTTGGATGTGAATTTGAAAGTATATATAAATGGGAAAACAAGATGCCCCCTAATGTTTCCCCTATTGGAAAAAAATAGTTTCTAATAGATAAACTTATTGAAGCATTGGTAAATGTAAGGTATATAATAGAAGAACATGTATACAAGATAATTGGTGGCCTAATAGATTTCCCATATAGGGAAATAATCAAGGAAAATCACCCTAAGTTTTATATAAGAAACATGTAGTCATAAGTAAATATATGATGTCCTCGTGGTAAGAATTAATAATGTGTAATCATTATTAATATGCAATCATAAGGTGTAAACATGGTATTTATAAACATGTGTGGGCATAATATTGTAGGATCCAAGGATAGTAATAATCAACATGTGGAATCAAAAGACCATAAGATGCATGCATGAAAAGCATTTGAATGAATATTTAAATGTTGAAAGATATGCAATTTAATTATGAATATATAGAAAGCAATCTAAAGTGTGATACACCAAATATAAATTTAGAACATGATTAAGTACAAATAATAATAAAAAAGATATAATAAAAAATCAAAAGTGCATACTTGAGATACTTACCATTGTCTGAGTAATGCACATGTGAAAATGGAAGATGAAAGATGATCTCATGTTTACTCCAAATCTTAATATATGTAGGTTATGTGACACAAAAAATCTAATGACAATAATACTAAATAAGGATAGTGTTCCTAAATACTCACAAAAATGATAACACAACATGATATAAACACAATGAAAATAATCTAATTGTACAATACATGAAATTACCATTATCAATATCTTTTTTACCATCATCTATTATAAAATTATCATATCATTAATTCCATTAATCAATTAAAGGTTTTCCTTGACACAATGTTTCCTAAGGCTATAATTGACTCATTTAACATTGTTGTTCACAAAAATATTAATCCATATGTACAAGATAAACTTTGTGACATTTAGTCCTCGAAATGCAATTTTACACCATAAATGTAGTTTCATATTGGGAAAAATATCATATCCCTCAAATGTCTTATGTTTAAAATGTGGATTTGTGCAAAGAAAATAAAAGGTTAAAACATGGTGAGACAATTATGTTACATCTTCATTTGTATAATTTTTTTTTTGTCTTGGTGTTTTCTCATTGAGAGTGAATCAAACCTCACATCTACCTTCTTAAATCATACAAAAGTTTAGATTTTGTTTATAAATAGTTATTTTAAATGGCTTAAAATCTTAATTTAAAAAAAAATTACTTTTTATAGATAACCCGACTTTACTTTCTATAAATACCTCCACTAAATTTTTAAAATTACAAATCTTCATTTTAAGATCATTTAATCTTAAAATAGAATTAAGAAAATAGTTTTTATTTCTTTTATTATTTGTTTAACTAATTTATTTTGAAATTTATATTAATTTGAATGTCTTTTAAAATTGATGAGTAATTTTGAAAATTATCGAGTAAATAGAAAAATTGTTATCTTCCACACAACTTTTTATTGTCTCAAGTAAAAAATATTTCCTTTGATAGGGGAAAATAAGACATGTGAACTGAAAAGAAGTGGAAGACATGGAACGATTACAACCAATACATCAAACGGTGTTTCCTTTTTTCTTGAGGACAAATAAGACTCCATCTACCTAAAAGCAACAATTCATTAATCAAACTGTTAGAAAGTATAGCTTATTGATTACAACCTCAGCAATCCATTCTTTATGGCACATTCCATGGTCTCCTTAAAGGCTTTTGGTAAATGATACTTGTAAGAGAAACCTGTAGCCAACAATTTCTTTGAAGAAATAGGTAGGTATTTATTAGGTCCATCATCTTCATCTAACATGTAGATGAATACAATTAAAAAGTCTTACAATTGATGGTTTTGTAGACCATTTAGCCTAAATAACTTAGAAGATTCAAATGAAAATTGTTTGCTTACTTAAGAGAATTCTTGAGTTGTACACAATGTTTAGCAAGGAAATTTTTAAGAGACTTCAGATTGAAAGAAACAAATGCACAAACATAGCGATTTTGAGCACTAGAATGTTCCATCAAGAATATGTAGGCATTGCAAGTATCATCAATATGAACAATTGATATGGATCCCAACATGAAATCGAGAAACTTAAGGATCATAATATTTGTAAGGAAATCTAGTGGAGCGCATCTAATGAAAACTCCATGTAGTAGTGCCTTCGGTAACTTTAATTCGATTAGGTTACCTCAAAGACATGAACAACTATGTCTTAATGTGGAAACAGACACAGTTTATTTCCCACATTGATCCATCAGAGAGAAACACATGTAAATTCAACAGCAAGCATTAAAAAAATTTGCTATACGAACCAACAGACATGAAAGATGAAACAAAAAACCAGAACACAAAGATTTACGTGGGGAAAATCCTTTTGGATAAAAAACCCCACACTCCAAAGATCGAGCCATTGTATTATTCAGCAACAGAATGGTTACAATACAAATTCAGGCTCATAGCCTCTTCAGAGATTCATCTTGTTCATTCTTGAAACAACTAGTAGCAACAAATATCCCTGTACAATTTCTGATCACCCTCTCAAACTAAACAACTTTTGCACTGTTACAATATCATCACATATACAGTGCAGATCAACTTAAGAGAAATCAAAAACATGCTTCTTGATCAGGAGCTCTCTCTTCTCCTCTGTTTACGCCTCAAGGGCCTCGGCCATTTTTGCCAGCCTCTAAACCTTTGCACTATTAGCTCACCTCACTTCAGAATGTCCAATGCATACATTTTATGCATTCCTTCTCCGCCGGCTCTATTAAATCATTATTTTCCAACTATTGGATCATAACAGACGAATCATCCAGCCCAGCATCCCTCGATGTTTCCACTTCCTCATGCCTTTGTTTTCCAACTTCCACACAGAAATGGTTCAGCAAATAGTTCACTTCTGCTTTCTTGGATTGGTCCACATCACACCATGTCAGACAGTCTTCACTCGGTCAATAACGATCAACTTATGTCGCATGTCGGTGAGACACTAGAAGTGTCTCCCTGATGCCACAAGACCCGTTTACATGTTGTCACCAAGAGTCGTCTCCATCGGCAAGAGGTTCCATCGAGCTTACAAGTTGCTTCAACCTCAACATGCTCATCAGTGAGACTATCGCTATCGCTAGGAGATCACATCAAAGTCATCAAGACATACCGAAACCCATTGTATTCCTATCGGCATCCATCTATCAGCAAGAGTCACTTCATTAGCATGATCGGCAAGACCTCTCACCGACCTTCAGTTGAACTCATCCGCCAACGCTATCGCTAAGACATTCAACTGTCACCAAGAGGTTTCACCGAGGTCTTCAAGTCACGTAGATGTGAATGTTCTCATCGACAAGACTATCATCTTTCAACGAGACCTTACACCGAGCTTCATGTTATACCGATCTCCGAACAACAATCACCAAGAGTTACACCAAATTCAGGATTCCATCGGCAAGATTATTGCTCTTCGCCAAGACCTCATACTGAGGTTCTAAAGTCATATCGAAATGTGCTTCCATCGGCAAGACCAACACTCGTCACTAAGACTTCACCCCGCAAGTTCCAAGTTACCCCGAGTCAATCCTGTCGGCCAGACATCCACGTTTGCCATGACTTCATGCCAATAGGAACAAGTCATACCGATTTCTTCATCGGCCAGATGGATCGAAGGTCATGTCGATATCGGCAAGACTTCCTATCGTCGCCAAGACTTCTCACCAAGACCCTTGAGTTAGCCCGAGTGTATACCGTCGGTGAGACATTCCTCAGTCGCCAAGAGATCTTCTCGAGAGTTCAAGTCACCCCGAACCTGCTTATCGGTGAGACTTCTCCTAGTCACCATGACTTCCTACTGAATTCTTTTGTTATCTCAAAGACTCTTAGTCGCCATGAGTCTCCCCGAAGCCCGATAACAAACCCTTCTATCGTCGAGACATTCCACTTGGTATTAGTTACAATGAAGGCCATAAGTCATAGCAATAGGCTCCTTCGGCAAGACAAAAGCATTGTCTTGGCGACATGAGAAAAACACAAGGTAAACTACCAGTCGGCCATACAACAGGAATGTCATAGCGACTATGCTCTCTCAAAGGTTTTAGCCTGTGAGATTGAGGCATATTTTCCAACAATCTCACACTTGACGAGGATCACATAGGCACCTCTAAAGCAACCAGAAACTAGGACCACACTAGCTCCACCAGTTCAAACCCTGCAATACTCAAGACACCCAATCAACATGATTCCACAGATAACAATCCATTAGACAATCTACAACAAAGACCATGCATCCAACTACAACTCACTGTCCAACAAAACAACCGATCCCAGCCTTCCAGGAAACCACATAGATCTCAACATGCTTTCATGCTCCATCAAGAATTCTTCTCCAACATCCAAGATGTTCACCATTCAGGCAACAATCCTGTCATCTTCCAACATGCCACCTGTGCAAGAAGGATACAAAGCCAAGGTGTATAAGCACCATTCCAACGTACACAAGAAAAAGATCCGAGTGATATCTCCAACAAGATACTGCTACCACTTCACTGTGGTCAAATGCTATATAGAAGCAATATCAACTTCAAAACTTCAAACAGAACACAACAGTGAAGTCATTCTCCAGAAACAAGATACAAAACATCAGTTAGAACAAAAATCTTGACTGATTGCTCACATCCGACTGATAAACCCATACGACTGAAAATAGCACCCATAGCTCGTGCTATTCTATCCAATCTCACATACCTCACAGGTATTACCATTAGTAAACTTCTGCCAATCCATTAACAACAAATACAAGTTCCAGTTTCAACTAGTCGAAGAAGACAAGACACATACAGGAACTCCCACTACCTGAGAAATCTAGATCTGAAAGATTAGAAGGCATCACAAGCCTACCAATACCAGCACATAGAAAATGTAACCTTGTAGTACCAAAGAAAAATCCACAATGATATGCACAACCTGCAACAACTTGCCACAAGAAACATTTCTCTCACCACAAACCTTCACAGCCACAAAGAGAAACACTGCACATCAACTTCTGTAGAACATCCTTCTACATACACTTCTAACAACCAGCTATGTCAAGAATGATCTCCTTCACATCCCAAAAGAAAAACCTTAACAAAATCCATCCGTTCAATCACTGAGATCAAACCAACTTCTAATATTATGTAATCAATATGGATGTAAGCTTCTCAAAGAAGATCAAGCTAAAACATTTCCCATTTCACGAAATCAGCCCATACATCATCTCCTACCAATTCTCATTAGTAAATGACATAACACAAAAGCTCAAGGAGATAACACAAACTATACAACTTCCACTATGAATCCTCTAGAACCAAAAGTTAAACAGTAATTCAAGATCCATATCATGAAAGTGAACTTAATAAAACACATCTGAAAGATATAAAGGGCCAAATACCTTTCAGATAAACTATCGAGTAGACCAAGACTAATCCAAGTGCAATCTCCTCATAGGTCTCTTATTGAGCTCACATTCAACCAAGGTGTAGGCTTCTCAGACTTTCTTGCTGAAAAACTTTAACAAGAGTAACAAGCAGCAACACTTCTCTCATAAGAGAAAAACAACCTCACCTTATTCTTCATGTATCCATGAGTACTAGCAATCGATCATCTCATGCTAAACTTCATCTGCATTACTGCACTATCATGATGTATCAAGCAAATAATCAAAGCACCCAATACACAAAGAATTACCAGACCATTGTCAAAGCTCCAATCATCTGAATCAGGAACTTATCATGACACCATGATCTACACATCCCCATAGGAGATACCATGCTTCAAATGACCTCACCATTGTCTCAAGTACAATGCACAATGCCAAAACTCCAGTGCACAAGAGTATACCATGACATAAAGCAAATAGACTTAAGAACAACATCACCTATCAAGCACCACCAACACTTTAGCCAGAGACTCCAAACATTCTCCATGGTTCCAAGATGCACATCTTCAAATAATGTCCATGCAAAAGAAAAAGCGTAAGAACCCTTCTGCAACACTAAAGAAGACCATTCACCACCATGTGATGAATCCATAGTCACTGCTAGAGCTCCCACTGAAAGGTGACACCCGAGCTCTCCAAGCATCATGACCAACTGCTTTAGGTTCTCATAACTAACTATTCATGTACTCAATAATATCCATCCTCTCATCTAAAAAATAGTCACACCAATGCACAGTAACCAACGAGAAGGCCAGCTAACAAATTTGCACCATCAATGAATCAACCTCGTGGATAAAGACAGTCCACATCCAAGTTATCTCACTGCAGCCAATGGGTAGCTAATCCATCAACTGCATAACTCGTAGATCACAACCATCAAACATGCAAAACCCGTTATCACATTGAAAACTGCAACACAGAGATATCAAAGAGAATAACTACGTAGACAACATGACTCAAACACCAAATCACACACTCTGATTTGCCAATCATGTCCACAACGAGCACCATAATCAAGGAACCCATAAGCATTACCACAAGAATGTTGAGTGACAAAACACTTACCAACACTTCCATGTAGAGAAGAAGTCATACCTCCTCAAAACCATGCACCAAGCATGCATGCAGAACTGCAACTATCTCATCCAACACCACCTGAAAAAGTCAGTGTCTAGAAAATAGCTTAACAACAACTCCACAAGACCACAAGTTTTGCTTAACTGTGTAAAACTGGCAAAATCACAGAGCCATGCAAGTACAAAAAACATCCTTCAAAAGAAAATAGCAGTTTAGGAAATCCCGGCCCCTTTCAGGCCAACTCTAAACCACCAACATGTATATGCATCCGAGAAAAAGAGAAAGGCTATTTTAGAAGCTTGCAAATCATCTGATGATTAACTCCATAGCCTTTAAGCATTTGAGGTTAACAAGAAACAGTGCCTTCCAACACCAGGAACCACCACCTAGCATAAGCACTCTTTTCCATGGCTGAGAAACAACCTAGGCTTCTTCATATTACCCAGGAGCCTGTCACACAGACACCCAATATGAAAGCTTTACTGCTACACATCCATGATGCATAGATATCCACCTCATACTCCAAGGTTAAATCGCTACCAGCCAGGAGACACAAATCAGAACATGATCAACTCCCTTTTTCCATCTTGACCATTCTTCAAGCTACATGCTATCTCAGAATACCACAAGGCTTCCACTCACCAAAGGATCAATACATCAGTCCATTCCTCCAGATTTCTTCCAGCCTATCAAGCTAAGAAATCTTCATAGGAGAAATATCCAGAACCAACAGCCAAAAGAAGGCTCTGATACCACTTGTAAGGAAATCTAGTGGAGCGCATCTAATGAAAACTCCATGCAGTAGTGCCTTCGGTAACTTTAATTTGATTAGGTTACCTCAAAGACATGAACAACTATGTCTTAATGCGGAAACAGATACAGTTTATTTTCCACATTGATCCATTAGAGAGAAACACATGTAAATTCAATAGCAAGCATTAACAAATTCTACTACATGAAACAACAGACATGAGAGATGAAATAGAAAACCTGAACATAAAGATTTACGTGGGGAAAATCCTTTCGAATAAAAAACCCCACACTCCAAAGATCGAGCCATTGTATTATTTAGCAATAGAATGGTTACAATACAAATTCAGGCTCATAGCCTCTTCAAATATTCATCTTGTTCATTCTGGAAACAACTGGTAGCAATAGATATCCCTGTATAGTTTCTGATCACCCTCTCAAACTAAACAACCTTCGCACTGTTACAATATCATCACATATACAGTGCAGATCAACTTAAGAGAAATCATAAACATGCTTCTTGATCAGGAGCTCTCTCTTCTCCTCTGTTTAGGCCTCAAGGCCCTCGGCCATTTTGCCAACCTCTCAACCTTCGTACTGTTAGCTCACCTCACTTCAGAACGTCCAATGCATACATTTTATGCATTCATTCTCTGCAAGCTCTATTAAATAGTTCTTTTCCAACTGTTGGATTAGAATAGATGAATCATCTAGCCTAGCATCCCTTGATGTTTCCACTTCCTCGTGCCTTTGTTTTCCAAATTCCACATAGAAACGGTTCAGCAAACAGTTCACTTCTGCTTTCTTGGATTGGTCCACATCGCACCACATCAGATAGTCTTCACTCGGTCAGTAGCGATCAACTTGTGTCACATGTCGGTGAGACACTAGAAGTGTATCCCCGATGCCACAAGACCCGTTTACATGTTGTCGCCAAGAGTCGTCTCCATTGGCAAGAGGTTCCACCGAGCTTACAAGTTGCTTCGACCTTAGCATGCTCATCGGTGAGACTATCGCTATTGCTAGGAGATCACATCGAAGTCATCAAGACATACCCAAACCCATTGTATTTCTATCGGCATCCATCTATCGGCAAGAGTCACTTCATCGACATGATCTGTGAGACCTCTCACCGACCTTCAGTTGAACTCATCCGCCAACACTATCACTAAGACATTCAACTGTCGCCTATAGGTTTCACCAAGGTCTTCAAATCACATAGACGTAAATGTTCTCATCAGCAAGACTATCATCTTTCCCCGAGACCTTACACCGAGCTTCATGTTATACCGATCTCCGAACAACAGTCGCCAAGAGTTACACCGAAGTCAGGATTCCATCGGCAAGATTATTGCTCTTCGCCAAGACCTCATACCGAGGTTCCAAAGTCATATCGAAATGTGCTTCTGTCAACAAGACCAACACCCATCGCTAAGACTTCACCCTACAAGTTCCAAGTTACCCCGAGTCAATCCTGTCGGCCAGACATCCATGTTCGCCAAGACTTCATGCCGATAGGAACAAGTCATACCGATTTCTTCATCGACCTAACAGACCAAAGGTCATGTCGATATCGGCAAGACTTCCTATCGTCGCTGAGACTTCTCACCGAGACCTTTGAGTTGGCCCAAGTGTATACCGTCGATGAGAGATTCCTCAGTCGCCAAGAGATCTTCTCAAGAGTTCAAGTCACCCCGAACCTGCTTATCGATGAGACTTCTCCTGGTCACCATGACTTCTTGCCGAATTCTTTTGTTATCCTGAAGACTCTAAGTCGCCATGAGTCTCCCCAAAGCTCGATAAAAATCCCTTCTGTCGCTGAGACATTCCACTCAGTAGAAGTTACAACGAAGGACATAAGTCACAGCGATAGGCTCCTTCGACAAGACAAAAGCATTGTCTTGGTGACATGAGCAAAACACAAGGTAAACTGCAAGTCGGCCAGACAACAGGAATGTCACAGCGACTATGCTTTCTCAGAGGTCTCAGCCTATGAGATTGAGGCATATTTTCCAACAATATTCACCATATCCTATTAAGTCAGGTCACATGAAAATTACACAGAATCTTTAATACATCATACACAAAGTATCAATAAGCATACAAATATTTATACCTCTAGTCAGAGCTAATATTGCTTGAGCAGATGTTGGAGAACTCATTGGTGAACTCATAGTTGTAAACCAAGGCCCAATCACCATACTTGGAAAGATGGTTACCACCTCAATGTTATTATTAAGCCCATATTTAAGGGCCCCTTGTTCTGCTAATGTCTTAGCTATCATATACAAAGCTTTCATAGTTGTCTAAAATTTAAGTAAACCTAGGGGGCTCCAACTCCTTTCATCAAAGCATGTTTGGATGAATTATCCCCTGTCATTCATTGGAGAAGCCGCTGTAACTGTTGAAGTGAAAATTATAAGTCTAACAGATTTAGCTCCTACGTAGGCTCTCATAACATTGACTACCCCATTTACAACAAGTACAATAAAGTCATCCTGGAAAATTACATTCATTCCATAAAGATTTAGAAATAGATATGTGTTATTATGAATAAAGAGGTGAAGAGTCATTTCATCCGCTTAGTAGATTAGCTACTATAAAATCCTTGGGACCTGCCACATGAAAAGCTCCTTGGCAACCCTTCACTCTAGAATCAAAGCTGCCCTCAAAACATTAATCGGCTTTGAGAAGCTTAAGCCTTTCCTCTGCCCCCGGAAGCTCCAACAAAGCCCCAGATTTTGTCTCATCTGCTAAATATCATCAACCCATATAAAACTAGAATGCTTATATAGATAATCATTGACTAGAATGTTAGTTTTTTATGATCTTTACTTAAAAACCACGTACCTGGGTTACTAACTGCGGCATTGACGGTGCGGCCCCTTTCCAAAAGATTTTTGACCAACCATTGTATCCTCCTACTCTAGTCACACACACTCGATTTACAGTCTTCTTAACTTTGTCCACCCATTTACTCCTGCAACTCGTATGGCTGTGATGTTTGATCCAGTCGAAGAAATCCTCCTATTACACCTTTCAGTGGGTTGGGTGGGAGATTGCAGATTCAAATTTGAAATTCAAACAGTTTCATTAACAATGAATGTGAAAATGCTCATCCTTGGGTATGATGAAGCACGTCCCATCTTCTCAGCGCGGGAACAGTGAGTTTAAATGTGCGGTTTATGCGTTGGGCTGCTAACTGTGATTAACTGCTGATTGTAGCGGTTAACGGGAATGCTAGCGAGAACGGAAACAGACGTTGAGGAGAGGATCGGAGTAAGAGGGCCCCACATCAGCCACTCTAAGCAGTCAACGCTTAGAGTGTGCTGGTTAAGCCGTCCCATTGAAGAGAGCCCCACAACATCCACCTAAGCGGTCAAACGCTTAGTGTGTGATGTTTAAGCCGGGCCATGGACATTCATTAGAGCATAAAGCAATGCAGATAGCGTGGTTGCTCTCGCCCTGGTAGACATGTATGCAAAACAAGGAAATAAAGACATTACATGTAATTGTATGATAAAGTGCCTCACAGAAATATGGTATCATGAAATGCAATGTTTGTAAGATATGTTCATAATGAATTTGTCGAAAATATTTGTGGGAACTTTCGAGCACCTGCACTTTGCAGGCATGAAGGTAAACTAGACAACACGCATGCATCCTGAGCTGGTTGAAGCAATGAAGAGTACCATAGAGCTTATGGTCGAAACCAGTAATGGTTTAAAAGTCAATCAATAAATGAAGAGCACCGCACAAAATGAAGGGAATCGATCTCATCATTAAGATGCTTGCAATCAATATCAAGAACAAAATCCACACCCAAAAGCAAACAAAGCCTCAGCATTAAGATGCTAACAATCAACACCAGGGGCATAATTTCAAAATTAAAGTACAAACAATCCACACATAAAATCTCAAATGGACACAATTTTAATACCCAAAACAAAACCTTGTGAATGCAATGCAAACAAATTCAATTGCACAACCAAAAAAATCTTAAATGGGCACATATTAACGCTAAGATCAAAATCTCATGCAAAGAACTGACACCCGAAATGCCAAATGGAGACATACCAAAACTCAAAGACAAAATAATCCAAAGACTAACAAAAAATCATAGATAAAGATAGCAGACAAACCTTCTGCAAGAGTCCTACATTTGCACAGTTGTGAACTCCTGCAATTTCTTGAAGTTCTCCCATGGCCTCACATAAAAAATAGCTCTTTATAGCTTGCTCTGAGCACCATCCAGAACCTGGTACCTGCCACCACCTGCTGTTGGGCTTTCAGATTGTAACAACCCCGGGCAGAATTAGCTAGGCCTTGTTACTGGTATGGCCCTGGGGGATGATTGTGGGAGAAAACAAATAAAATAAATGCAATTAAGTGTCACAAGATACCATGCGCATACTAGGTTTAAAAAGAAACAAGAAGCATTTTAGCAAACCCATTTTCTGTGCCCAGACAGAGTAGAAACGATCCTGTAAGATAAAATTTGCATACGATATTACTCATTCCCTCAAAGCATTGAAACCTGTTCGATACCCCACAACTTCATGCCAAATCTTTCTCTCCAGATTTTATTATGTTAATAGAAGGGGAGCCATCTGTTCCTCCATCGATGCAGGCATGTATGCAAAATGTGGAAAGATAGAAAAGACACGTGAACTGTTTTACAAATGCCACCCGAAAACATTAGTCTCTGTCCCCACAGTGCCTAAAACATTAGAAACTCAACGAAAATTCCCCCCCTGCTCATTGCTCATTTGTCAACAGATTTTTTCCTCAAATTTGTTGATCGCAAAATCAAAAACTCCCTGGCAAAATACGAGAGGCGAATCAGGAAAAAGGAAAAAAGGGCAAAAATTCCATTCAGGGACTAACAAGTTTGCCTTCTACCAGTGAATTGTTGTCGGTTTGTCTTCATTCTTTCCCACATGATGCTTAAATACTACTGCGCTGGAAAAATATCGAGAAGAGAGCTTGCCTAGGCATATAAATCGATGAATGCGAGCATCCAAGTCACTCAAAAAAATAGAAAAAAAAGGTTGAGATAGCCAAGGATATTAGTGTCTCTCGCAGACCCGCGAATTAGATTTGGTTAAATTCAAATAAAGGTTCCTGACTACTGACAATATGTAGTATTCTTTACATCCAAGAGAAGTTTTCTTGGGGACGTACGGCCTAACACAATTTGCATGTCAATTCGTGGGTCCCTCCCATCAGATATTATACTAATGTTTATTGAATTTTAAAAAGTAAAATCTTTTCTTTACTAATAAGAAGCTAGCCATGATTCAAAATGCAAGTTAAATTAGTGTATCATGTTCGAGTTTTGTTCATAAGGAGTATGCTCTAGTTTGGGTGTTTGTATTTTATTTATATCTTCTTACTCGATCCTACCATTGTGAAGGTATCAAACTACACCAAGGAGTTCATCAACATATAAATTTAGATATCCACATAAAAATTTCTTATTGATATTTATTGGATTATTTGTATATTTATAAAATGGGATTATATATATATATATATATATATATATATATATATATATATATATATATATATATATATGTTTTGTTTTTACAATATCCTTACCAAGGAGAATTTTGACCAACTCCCAAGTGCCATTTTGTTCAATGGACACCATTTCACTCTACATGGTTGCAACCCATTCTTCTTTTTTACAAGCTTTTACAAAATCTTCTACCTTATTATTTTTCATAACATACATCATGAAAGCATAGTTAACTTTTCCAAGGGATTGTGTAGTCATCTAATCAAAATTAGCATCCAACATGAGTGACGGGTATGATTTTGTCAAATTATTCCTAGGTAATTTTTATATATCCAAATCTCCAAATTTTATGATGAAGGTTATACATTATCACTGACTTTAATTCATCAAACACAAGTAGATGAGAATTATTTGTTCCTACATCATTCATAGGGGTAGATTTCTTCAAATTAATCTCAAATGCTATTATCATTTTCATCAAGAGCATATTGTTCCCTTTAATAAAATATGATAATGTACTTGTGATTTAATTTATTATTGACATGATTAGATAATCAGTAAGGTTTTTATTATAACCATGACCAACAAAAATACACTTGAGTATTTTTTCATCCAACTTTTTTTTCTTTTACTTAGGTATATGTACATAATAAACACAATTAAAAAAATTAGATGAGAAATAGATGGTGTAAAATTAGATCAAGCTTTCTCAACAGTCATTTCATGAATTGGTTTTGTGGGACTCCTATTTAATAAATAGACTATACTAGTGAATTCCTTTTCCCAAAAACTTTGATCTAGGTTATTTTTCTTTCTCCATGATTCTATTCATTTCATCAATAGTCCTATTTTCACTCTCTATCACTCTTTTTTTTGTTGTGGAGTGTCAAAAGTGGTAAACTCTCCATGAATCCCATGTTGTCTATAAAAATCCAAAAATGCATTTGACCTATACCCTCCTCTATTACTTTTTTTTATGATCTTAATGTGTTGACCACTTTATTTTTGTAATTAATTACTTAAACTCAACAAATGTATCCAAAATGTCTTATTTATTAGCTAAGTAGTAGATCCATGTTTTATGAGAAAAATCATTGTAAGTGTTAATTTAGAAATTGAAATAGAACCAAATGCAATACAAAATAATCTTATTCTAAACTATCACAAACCTTAGATAGAGCTCACAATGAGTATGCAAACAAAGAAATACATAAAAAATGAATTAAAATGTTACCAAAAATTTCAATGTGGTTTGATTTTCTCTTTTATCGATTGGAAAGTGGATGATCCTTGCTTGAATGATACCAATTTAACAATATATACTTAGCATGACTGATAATTTATTATCATTTGTATAAGAGGATGGCTGGTGCAGGAGCACCTGGGAAAATACTAGGTTTATAGAAGTCTTGAATGAAGTTCAAAATTGTGTTGTGTTGTTCATAAGGTCATGTGACCATTGAGTTGAGTGCTTGGGAATGTTTTAGATTTGTTGGAAAGAAGTTGACAAGAGTTACTTAGTTTTAGAACATCATTTTGGCTAAGTTGTCAAAAGTTGCCTAGGTTTGCAAAACACAGTGGGTTTTATAATGTTTGCTTTAGGTCATCTAAAAGGCTTGACCCAAGGAGCTCAACTATTTTTGAGGTCTATATAAGTCATGACTCGACCCGGAGGCAGGGTTGGAGGGATTATTGTTGAGTGACATTTTTGTAAAATTGAAGGAAACAATGTTCCAAAGACAGTTTTCTGAGTTTTGCATTCATATTGAGCTTTAATGGAGTAACTCTGCTGTAATTTTGTTTGTAGTATGTAGTATTAATACTGTGCTAGCTTAGTGTGCTATCTTTCTATCTTTGTAAATCATTTTCTTCTTTTATTTGTAAATAGTTTGTCCACTGTCTTTTCTTGACCGGTAACAGGTAGTTTTGGAAGAATGGAGCTCTAGAGCACTTTCCCATCGTAAAAATTGTATGACCCTTTGGGAATAGTGTCTAGGCTCCCTTAGTGTAAATATGTTAGCTTGTAGGGCTTGTGGGAGTTCAGGAGGCGCCAGCAAAGCTTTGCCCTAGGCGAGCCAGGTAGGGTCTAGCTAGGGAAGGCAGTGAGAAAAAGATTCATATCTTGTAGGGGAATTGAGACTTTTGAGAAATTATTTCTTGTGAATTTTGTTAAGGGTCTTGGCAATGTTTGGAGTTTAGGAGGAAGTTCTAACAATTCATCTGGAGTGAGAACTTCTTGACAGTCTGAAAATAGCTTTGAAAAGCTTGAAAACCCTAGGATTTTGATCATTTCTGTGTGTGGACAGTGTACAGCCTGTGCAAGCTTAAAACCCTAAAAATCCTTGAGGTGTAGGCATGAGAAACACAAACCCTAAATAAATAACCTAGGTCCTTTGGTGGGTTTAGAGGGAAAAAGCATTTTACCTCTGTTCAGAGGCCTAATTGGGGCTCTAGGCTTGTAGCCTTTCAAACCCTAGGAAAGGAATCTTGTGGAAGTGACGGAAAGTTGGAAACTTGTGATTGCATAAGGACCCTAGATAGGCTATTTTGAAGCTTTTGCATCACCTTCACACCCTTGCAAGAATCTAGCAGAAGGTTGAGGTTATTTGGTCTTTAGGGAAGAGTAAGGGCCAATGGAGAGTATATGGCAAGCACCAAGGTTGGCTTGGTAGGAGGAAAACTTATTGATAGTGGGGTTGGCCAATAGAAATAGTGGCACCTAGACCTGAGGCAGGACCACTGGGACAAGGTGGAAGAGACACCTAGGAGTTCTTAGGAGCAAGGACTCAGAGCATGGGGCAGTGAGTGCCTCATCCAACCCCAACCTATCAGATTGGTATCAGAGCAAGCTAAAGATTTGGGAAAGCATCTTGTATGTCTGAGGTTGAGTCAAGTGATTCTTCCATCATGGTGACAAATGCACAATTAGCCAAGATGGTTGAAGAGCAAGAGGAAGACAATAAGTCATTAAAAGAAAGAATAGAGCAACTTGAGAAAGCATTGAACGATGTGAAGTTGGAAGGAAAAATACCAAAGGAAGAAGAGGTTGCAGAGGAAGACAAGATCCCTAAACCTGACCCTGTTTTGGAGGAAGAACCTTTCTTGAAAGCATTAAAGGCGTTAAGTGGAAAAGGACTTGAGGGCATACCAGTGTTAAGTGGGAAAATGGAACCTGATTTGGTCATGGATTGGATAGAGGGCATGGAAAACCATTTCGAATGTGATGATATCATGGAGGCACAGAAAGTAAAGGTTGCTAAGTCAAGATTGAGAGGATCAGCCTTGACATGGTGGAAGTTCATTCAAACTAAGAGGGAAAAAGAAGGCAAACAACCCATATCAACTTGGAAAGGAATGGTTGCTAAGGTGAAGGAAGCCTACATGCTAGATGACTATGAGATTCAATTGCTCAAGAAGAAGCAAAGTCTAAGGAAGAAAGACCAATATGTAAACACTTACACTGAGGAGTTTCAAAAACTTTGCATGAGATCTAATGTGATAGAGGATGAGAGTCTCAAGGTAGCTAGATACCTTAATGGTTTGAAATGGAACATCCAAGAGGAGATGGATCTACTAAGTCCCAAGACAGTACACCAATGTTATCAGTTGGCCATAAAGATTGAGGAAAGGAACAAGAGGAAGCAAGATCAGACTTCTAAGGGAAGAGGCAAAGGCAAAGATCAAAGAGATCAAAGAGGACAGCATGGTGGCTACCAAGGAAGAGGCAGTGACCAAAGAAATCATGGAGAATCCAAACTCACTCAGCATGGAGGTGAAACATCTTCCAGAGGTGGATTTAACAGAGGAAAAGGACCTCAAGGAGGTTCAAATAGAGGAAGAGGAGCAGGCAGGAGCAACTCTTATTTTGAAAACATGAAGTGTTATCATTGTAACCAAATAGGCCATCCTGCTTATAGGTGCCCGGAGAAAGCATCCTCATCAAGCAATGAAAAGAGAGTGGCTTATGCACAAGAGGACATTATGAATCCTAAAGCATCTGAGATCAGTCATATAGAATTTGAGGTAGGAGAGAATCTGATGTTTAACAGAGTTCTAATCAGACAACCAGTCAAGGAGGAACCTAAACAAAGAAGAGCTCTTTTTAGAGTAAGGTGCAAGATACTTGAAAAAGTGTGCAAAGTCATAGTAGATTCAGGTTCAACAGACAATATAATCTCAGAGGAGGCAGTAGCAAAATTGAAATTGGAGAAGGTACCCCACTCTAACCCCTACAAGGTCACATGGTTGAACAAAGGGAAGAGTGTTTTAGTGAATGAGCAAGTAACGGTGGAGTTCTCCGTTGGAGGTTATAAAGACAAGTTAGTTTGTGATGTATCACCCATGGATGCATGTCATCTACTACTAGGAAGACCATGGCAGTATGATAGAAGTGTTATGTATGATGGGAAAGAGAATACTATTTCATTCAAAAAGGATGGAAGAACCTTCAATCTGCAGTCACTGTCAGAAGAAGATGAAGGACAGTCGAAGACACCGAACATCATGTTGAGCAGTGGTAAGGAGTTCTTTAAGAACCTACACCAAGGGAAGGAAGGATATGTGGTTGTGTTGCAACCTAAAGAAGAAGACAAGGCTGAAAAGGCAGTCTTACCAGAAGCAGTCCAAAGGTTGCTTGATAAGTACAAGAGCATTATTAGTGATGGTACACCTGCAACCTTACCTCCAAGGAGAGCTATAAGTCATCAAATTGACTTCATACCAGGGGCTTCATTACCTAACAAAGCAGCATACAAACTCACACCAGATCAGAATTTGGAGGTAGCTAGGCAAGTGTAAGAATTGTTGGATCAAGGATTGATTCAAAAGAGCATCAACCCATGTGCAGTGCCAGTGGTTTTAGCAACCAAGAAAGGAGGTAAGTGAAGACTTTGTACTAATTCTAGATCAATAAATAGGATCGCCATTAGGTATAGGTTTCCTATTCCTAGAATTGAAGACTTGATGGATTATCTTGGAGGTGCTCAGTTCTTCACAAAGTTGGATCTTAAGAGTGGATACCATTAGATCAGAATTAAGGATGGTGATGAGTGGAAGACAACTTTTAAGACAAATGATGGGTTATATGAGTGGAAAGTGATGCCATTTGGCCTCTCAAATGCCCCTAGCATGTTCATGAGACTCATGAATGAAGTGCTTAAGTATTTCACAGGGATCTTTTTGGTAGTATATCTTGATGACATACTAATTTTCAGTAAGACAGCAGAAGAACACCTCAAGCATGTGGAGATGGTTCTTAGAAGGTTGCAAGAGGAGAAGTTGGCAATCAATCTTGAGAAATGTGAGTTCTTCAAGCAAGAGCTTGTTTACTTGGGTTTTGTAGTGTCCAAAAGCTCATTAAAGATGGATCCAAGCAAGGTGGAAGCCATCCTAAACTGGCCTACACCAACCACAACAACAGAGGTAAGGAGTTTTCATGGATTGGTCCAATTTTATAGAAAATTCATAAGGAATTTTAGTGGTATATGTGCACCAGTCCTAGATACTATCAAAGGTGGTCTGAAAATAAAGTTCAAATGGACTCAAGAGGCTGATAAAGGGTTTGAGAAACTGAAACAAGAAGTGGCAACTTAGCCTATTCTATTATTTCCTAGTTTTGACAAGTTGTTCACAATTGAGTGTGATGCAAGTGGAGTAGCAGTAGGAGGAGTACTTAGTCAAGAAGGTAGGCCTGTGGCCTTCTTTAGTGAAAAGCTCAATGAAGCCAAGCAAAAGTACTCTACCTATGATCTAGAGTTGTATGCTTTAGTGCAGTCCCTTAGGAAGTGGAGGCATTATTTGTTACCCAAAGAGTTTGTGGTCTTTACTGATAACCAGGCACTTAGTTATATCAACACCCATGAGAAGTTAAGTAATAGGCATTTGAAATGGATGGAATACATCCAAGCTTTTACTTTTACCATCAAGCACAAGAAAGGACAAATGAACAAGGTGGTAGATGCATTAAGCAGAAGATTGTTGACAGTGCAAGAGATACAGCTTAAGAGCATTGGCATAGAGAGTTTCAAGGATCTATATGGAGAGGATGAAGAATTTTCAGAGCCTTATAAGGTATGTTATAACTTTGAGAACCATTTCCATAGCCAATATTCTAAGTATACCTTGCAAAGTGGGTTGTTATTTAAGGGAAATCAGTTATGTGTTCCAAGAGGGTCAATGAGGGAAAATCTGATTCAGGAAAAGCATAATGGTAGTCTTAGTGATAATTTTGGCATAAATAAGACTTTAGAGCTAGTACAAAGGTTCTATTACTGGCCTAAGTTGGCAAGAGATGTTAGAAGGTATGTGGAACAGTGTGTTGTGTGCATGAAAGCTAAGGGAGGAGCTAGCAATGCTGGTTTATATCAACCCCTACCCATTCCTAACAGACCATGGGAGTCTGTGAGCATGGATTTTGTGGTAGGTCTTCCTAAGACCAAGACTGGCTTTGATAGTGTTTATATTGTGGTAGATAGATTTAGTAAGATGAGTCATTTTATTCCCTGTAAAACTACTCATTATGCTAGCTACATAGCTCACCTTTTCTTCAAGGAGGTTGTAAGGATCCATGGCTTGCCTCTAAGCATTGTTTCAAATAGAGATGTGAAGTTCATAAGTCATTTTTGGAAGACTCTATGGAGTAGATTGGGTACAAACCTATCTTTTGGATCAGCTTACCATCCTCAAACCGATGGTCAAACAGAGGTGGTTAACAAAGTGTTGGGTAATCTTTTAAGGTGTCTAACCAAGGAGTATGGATAGACATGGGATATGGTTATCTCCCAAGCCGAGTATGCTTATAATGATAGTGTCAATAGAACTACAAGGAAAAGTCCTTTTGAAGTTGTGTATGGAATGCACCCAAGAGGCATTTGTGAGCTCAGAGACCTTGTATCTATGGAGAATAGGAGTGGACATGCAAAGGACTTCACTCAGACCATGAAAGAGATTCAAGAGCAGGTCAAGCAAATAGTCACAGCAGCAACCCAAAAGTTGAAGGAGAAAGTTGATTTGTCAAGGAAGGATGTACAATTTGCAGTAGGGGACTATGTCATGGTCCACCTTAACAAATCCAGATTGTAGAAGGGAATGTCAACCAAAATCTAGATGAAAAGAGTGGGACCATGCAAGGTGTTAGCCGAGTATGGAAAGAATGCTTACAAGGTGGAATTACCAGCAAACCTAGGCATATCTCCAGTGTTTAATGTGGCTGATCTGATCAAGTATAAGGGAATAGTCACTGGCATGGATCAGAATAGCAGGGAGATATTCAAGGATGTCACTAACATGACACTACCAACTCCAGACAAGCTACAAGCAGAGAAGATCTTGGAGTCAAGAGTGAAGAAGGCTACAAGGCACAAGGTGTACATGGAGCATCTTGTCAAATCATGGAAGAACAAGCATGAATCTGAAGATACCTAGGTAGAAGAAGTAGACTTTAAGAAGAAAGGAATTGATATGTCTCTGATCTCTCCTAAAATTCCTTAGTTGTTTGTGCTGAGAGGGGGAGAATGGTGTAGGATCACTTGGGAAAATACTAGGTTTATAGAAGTCTTGAATGAAGTTCAAAATTGTATTGTGTTTTTCATAAGGTCATGTGACCATTGATTTGAGTGCTTGGGAATGTTTTTGATTTGTTGGAAAGAAGTTGACAAGAGATACTTAGTTTTAGAACATCATTTTGGCTAAGTTGTCAAAAGTTCCCTAGGTTTGCAAAACACAGTGGGTTTTATAATGTTTGCTTTAGGTCATCTAAAATGCTCGACCCAAGGAGCTCAACTATTTTTGAGGTTTATATAAGTCATGAATTGACCCAGAGGTAGGGTTGGAGGGATTATTGTTGAGTGACATTTTTGTAAAATTGAAGGAAACAACATTCTAAAGACAGTTTTCTGAGTTTTGCATTCATATTGAGCTTTAATGGAGTAACGTTGCTGTAATTTTGTTTGTAGTATGTAGTATTAATACTGTGCTAGCTTATTGTGCTATCTTTCTATCTTTGTAAATCATTTTCTTCTTTTATTTATAAATAGTTTGTCCACTGTCTTTTCCTGACCGGTAACAGGTAGTTTTGGAAGAATGGAGCTCTAGAGCACTTTCCCACTGTACAAATTGTATGGCCCTTTGGGAATAGTGTCTAGGATCCCTTAGTGTAAATATGTTAGCTTGTAGGGCTTGTGGGAGTTTAGGAGGTGCCAGCAAAGCTTTTTCCTAGGCGAGCTAGGCAAGGTCCAGCTAGGGAAGGCAGTGAGAAAAAGATTCATATCTTGCAGGGGAATTGAGACTTTTGAGAAATTATTTCTTGTGAATTTTTTTGAGGGTCTTGGAAATATTTGGAGGTGAGGAGGAAGTTCTAACAATTCATCTGGAGTGAGAAATTCTTGACAGTCTGAAAACAGCTTTGAAAAGCTTGAAAACCCTAGGATTTTGATCATTTCTGTGTGTGGATAGTTTACGGCCTGTGCAGGCTTAAAACCCTAAAAATCCTTGAGGTGTAGGCATGAGAAACACAAACCCTAAATAAAGAACCTAGGTCCTTTTGTGGGTTTAGAGGGAAAAATAATTTTACCTCTGTTCATAGGCCTAATTGGGGCTCTAGGCTTGTAGCCTTTCAAACCCTAGGAAAGGAATCTTGTGGAAGCGATGGAAAGTTAGAAACTTGTGATTGCATAAGGACCCTAGATAGGCTATTTTGAAGCTTTTGCATCACCTTGACACCCCTACAAGAATCCAGCAGAAGGTTGAGGTTATTTGGTCTTTAGGGAAGAGTAAGGGCCAATGGAGAGTATATGGCAAGCACCAAGGTTGGCTTGGTAGGAGGACAACTTATTGATAGTGGGGTTGAACAATAGAAATAGTGGCACCTAGACCTAAGGTAGGACCACTGGGACAAGGTGGAAGAGACACCTAGGAGTTCTTAGGAGCAAGGACTCAGAGCATGGGGCAGTGAGTGCCTCATCCAACCCCAACCTATCAATGGCTCATTGTAACGATTTTGGGAATGAGGAATGGATGGCCAAGATATGATAATGAGATCAATGGTGGAGAATGGTTGGGAGAAATTTCCTAGGATCTAGGAGAGGATGAAGGGTGGAGATGAAGGTAGTTATAAAGTGAATGGTTAGGATTAGCATACCAAATTTAGTAAGTATTTGTGAGGATGAGGGAAATTAGGGGCATGTTCACCTAAAAGGGCTACAAGTTTGGGACATGTTGAGAGAATAATGAGAATATAAGGAAAAGTGTTTTTAGGTGCCCTATATTCTTGGAATATGTCAAGAGAATAATAGGAGCACAAGGACAAGTATTTCTAGTGAATAAATCCAAGATCATGAATTAAACTATCAAACACATGAATTGTAATACAATCAACCTGATTTATTAGATAGCCAGGGGTCTCCTTAATAAGGAGAAATATCCAACCATGAGGTGTTGAGGTGTTTCAACACCTCAATAGCCTACAAACTAGCTAATGAAAATATCAAGAAAATATCAGGAACACAATAAATGCCTAAATAGGTTTAGGTCAAGATATGTGTATGCAAGCATTAATTACACTGACACCCACCCTTAAGCATAACTTAGGTGGGCATGGATAAAATGGGTCCTAGGTACAAGACAGATAAGGTACCCATGTACAATGCAATCTCTCTAAGAACATAGAGCAAGATAGAAAGCCCAATGGAAAAAAACTATCCTCTAAAAAGAGAGAAGAAGTGGAGAAGACTAGAAAGCCCCCAGCAAGGATGATGATGATGTTGATATAGACCGCATGCCAAGAAGAGATCATAGATGAATGAACTTGCTATCAATGAAAGATTTGGTGAAGATGTTAACAACCTACTCTAAAGACTGGAAAAAGACTAAGTCAATGATCTAACCATGAATCATTTCTCGAATGTAATGCATATGAATCTCAATGTGTTTGGTCTGTTGATGCTGAACTGGATTCTTGCATATCTGAATAGTACTTTGGTTGTCACAATAGATTACAATAGGCTTCTTGAAAGGAGTACCAAACTCAGAAAGAATGCCTTGAAGCCATATAGCCTTAGTAGCAGAGTTAACAGCTCCCCTAAACTCTACCTCTGTGGATGATATAGCAATGCCATTCTGCTTTTTGCTAGACCAACTAATAGGACCTAAACCAAGCAAAAAGTTGTAACTTGAAGTGGACTTATGATGCTCAGTGTCACCAGCCCAATCTAAATCTATATAACCAACCAAGTCAAGTGATGAACCAACTCTGTAGTGAATCCCAAACCCAAGAGCACCATGAAGATAGTGAAGAATCCTCTTAGTTGCTTTCCAATGCAGCTCATGAGGATTCTGCATGAATCTCAAAACCATGCCTACTGCATAGGCAATTCCTGGCCTGGTATGAGTCAAGTATATAAGACTACAAACAAGTTATTGATACAATGTAGCATCAACCAATGGTGTAGTACAGGAAGTCTCGAGCTTGACTCTAGAAAGAAAGGGAGTCTAATATGGTTTGCAAGTAGTCATATGAAACTGCGCAAGTAGATCAAGAGTATACCTGGGTTGTGTAAGAGTAATCCCTGAAGCTAACTGTGAAATCTTGATTCCAAGGAAGTACTGCAA
The DNA here is from genome assembly GCA_007258455.2 of Sequoia sempervirens. Lineage (NCBI taxonomy): Eukaryota > Viridiplantae > Streptophyta > Pinopsida > Cupressales > Cupressaceae > Sequoia > Sequoia sempervirens. The sequence continues at coordinate 1,004,610,702 of VDFB02271358.1, forward strand.
TAAACCAAAGTTTTTCATGTCAAATCTATCCTGAAGTGATGTATTCACTTCTGCAATGGCAGATGAAGTACTCCCAGTAATCAAAAGATCATCAACATATAGAACTAGTATCAAAAGTGAATCATCCTGCCTCAATAGATACACATTAGGATTAGAATGACATATAGAAAAACCTAAAGATAGGAGGTAGGAGTCCATCTTGGCATACCAAGCTCTAGGAGCTTGTTTAAGACCATAGAGAGATTTCTTAAGTCTACAAACTAAGGATGAATCTTGAACAAAACCTAGTGGTTGTTCCATGTAGATTTCCTCCTTAAGGTCTCCATGAAGAAAGGCACTCTTCACATCCATTTGATGTACATTCCATCCATGTGATGTGGCTAGAGCAAGTGTGAGTCTGATGGAAGTCATCTTAGCAACTGGCGCAAAGGTTTTTGTATAGTCAATGCCCACAACTTGTGAAAAACCTTTGGCTACCAAACATGCTTTGTACTTATCAACTGACCCATCTGTTGCAAATTTAGTTTGATATATCCACCTACATTGAACTATCTTCCTCCCCTTAGGAAGTGAAGTCAAATCCCAAGTGTGATTTCTAATCAAGGAATCATATTCCTCATCCATAGCAATATCCCACTCTGGTATGCCTGATGCCTCTTTGAATGTCTATGGATCAAAAAATGAACCAAAGAAGGCATGTGCCCCCCTAAAAATCTACTTGAATCAGTCTATCATCTGCTGAATCCTTTACCACTATATATGTCCTACATATAGTGTAAGATGTGGGTGAGTCTAGTGCAGATATATCAACTTCTAATGCAATCCCTGGACTAGATGAAGATGAACCCTCATCACTGTGAGAACTGGAAGAAGAAGAAGATACTACACTAGGAATCTATTGAGAATGACCTGAATCATCAGTACTGTAACAAAGAACTCAAGAGTCCACAATATGTTGAGAAGTGTTAAGTATAGTTTTAGGAGATGTTTCTTGAAACTTAACACTTCTCTCAATAAACAACTCATTTGTGGTAGGGTGGAGTAGGCGATAGCCTTTTACATTATTTGGATATCCCACAAAGATGTAAGGTTTGGATTGAGGATCCATAGCCTTGCGTTTCTCTTTTGGAATGTGAGCCATGGCATGAGAGCCAAAAACTCTAAAATGATCAATTGTCGGTTTTCATCCTTTCCAAGCTTCAAAGGGAGTGATACCCTTTAAGGATTTATGTGGAACTCTATTCTATATGTAACATGCATAGTTGATTGCTTCTTCCCAATATGATGGTGTGAGGCTCTTAGAGTGAATCATACAATTAGCCATCTCTTTTAAAGATCTATTTTTACGTTCTATAACACCATTTTGTTGTGGTGTATAAGGAACTATTCATTGCAGATCTATCCCATCTGATATAAAGAATTTCTCAAAACTATTGTTGACATATTCTCTCCCTTTATCTATTTGAAGAACCTTGATGACTTTCCCTGATTGTTTTTTGACAAGAGCTTTGAAATCTTGAAAAGACTCAAACACTTTTGATTTTTGTCTAAGAAATTAGACCCATGTAAAACGCGAGAAATCATCAATGAAGGTGAGAACATATCTAGCCTTTGTAAAATATGGTCAGGGAAAATCCCCTAAAAAATCACTATGAACAAGTTCTAAAACTTGTGTTGCCCTCGATTTATCTTTGTCAAATTTTTCTTCTGGATGCTTGCCAAGTGCACAACCCTCACAAATTCCTTTAGAAAATTTAACCTTAGGTAATCTCTTAACCATATTTTGTTGACATAGCTGTTCAAGATAGCGGTAGTTAAGATGGCCAAACCGCTCATGCCATAGTTTACTAACTTCATTTGAATGAGTTAGTAATGCTTTTGGAGAAATATTTGTAGCAAAATTGGAGAAGGCATATAATCTGGATTGGTGATTTGCCTCTCCTAGTGCTACCAAATTGTTGCTTTGTAATTCTCTTATCTCAACTGATTCTAGAGAGAACTGTACTCTCATGCCCTTCCCTAAATGAGTTATTTGATACACTGAAAGGATATTAGTTGAGAGTGAAGGTACACATAGAACATTGGCAAATGTTCCTCCTTCAACTTTAGCAGACCCTCTCCCTTTTACCAATGTTGGAGTATCATCACCTAAGGTGATTGTGGACATACTTGATGGTTCTAAGGATGAAAATATAACCTGTGAAGAACCCATATGGTGTGAAGCACCAAAGTCTACAATCCATAATGGAGATAAAGATGCTTTAGCAACTAAGGATTTTCCATTAAATTTCTCTTTGTCCTTAGTATTATCTTGATTTGTTGAAGGTGCCTTGATAGAACCAGGTAGCCCTATATTATTCTTTTTGAGAATTTTTTGTAGAACTTCAATTTTTGTTCTTCTTCTCCCGTTTTGAAGTTTGATGTGTTTCATTCCCTGCAAGTAGGTCTTGAGGTTTCATAGACTTTAAAGTACCCATTTGAATTAACTTTTCTTGCTCCCTTGTGAGGTCAGCAATGAAGTTATCAAGTGTGGGAATTCACCATGAGACTCCAAGAGCCCTTTTAGTAGAGTAGAAAGTTGATACAAACACAAAAAATTCTAGACTTACCTTGGAAAGTACATAAAGGATTAATTGATCCTCTTTCTTTTCAACTCCACAATCTTTTAAGTGCAACTTCAAGGATTTAAACTTAGTAAAAAATTCTTGTAGAGTTGAAAAATTCCTAGGACTAAGACCTAAGAGTTGATTTTCCAACTCATGGCTTCTAAGTTCATCTATTTTCCCAAAAAAAATTTCAAGACCTTCCCAAACTTGGTTGGGTGTTTTCAAGTTCTCAACATGGAACAACAAATCAGGAGATAAATTTAATCATAGAAAGCCAAATGCTTGATCACACTTATTAAAAAACATTTCTTTGTCTTTAGCTGCATTAGGTTCTTTCTCTGTTCCCATAGTTACCCTATATAAATCTTTTTTCTTAAGCACAAGAATTACTTTCACCTTCCAATCATGATAATTGAAAGGTGTTAAGGGAACTATAATAACATTAGATTCCATACTACTTTGACTAAGATAGTTTTTTTGTAGAAATGCAGAAAAGAAAAGATAGAAATGCATGCAGAAGTGAAATTAAAACACAATACACATAACCACCTCTTGAAGAAGTGTGAAAATGAGCCACAGACAATACCCCCCTTGATTAGATGAGCTCCCTAGTTTTGGAACTTTATAAGTTAGTGCGTGAATCTCTAATAATTTCCCCCCTTACAAATTTTAATGTTTCATCACAATTGATCAAACAATTAATGTTTGTAGTGATAATTGATTAGATTTGCATAAATTGTGTTAAATGCAATCTATCAAAGGAAAAAAATAAAAATAAAGATAAGCAAACTAAGATGGAATAAAAAGAGTCATGGCAATGAAAAAGAGGTAATCGGGGCCTCCAAAATGTGCCTGAGACAAACTTCAACACAACCTCTTAAATGTTGCCTCCACAACAGTTAGAGGATAAAAAAATCACGCCTTCACTATTTATATCGCCAAAAAAGCCTTCTGATGGGAGATCTCTTCAGGTATAAGGAGAGAATAGTGGTGCTATTGGGAATTCATTAATAGATCCTCCAACACAGTCAACACATTATCCAAGTAATGGCGCAGATTTGAGTTGTTGTGGGTAACAAATTGAAGACAGCAATAAAGATGCTTGGGAGTCAGTCTTTAAGAATATCTAATCAAACCCCTCTCTCCACTTGAAATGGAGCCCATTGGATTTGAAGAGCTTTATTCACATCTTCTTTCCAATTCTAACCAGTTAAATGCCCCTCAACAGATTTGAATCAACCTGCTTGACTGAGTTAAAAGCAACCAATGCAACCGCTATCTCATGCAATTTCTCCCGTGGCAAGTGATAACTATGCAATGAATGCAGTTGACGATTCATTCGTTAGAAGGATCACCTTCAAGTCATGTTTGTAGGCACTTGAAAACCTAAAGATCCCCTCAACGTGCCTCTAGGAGGCTTGGAAATCTCATGCGACCTCACACAACTTCCTACTACTACATCCAAACCTCCATTTAGCCACAAAATCCCCTCTTTGCAAAGTCACAAAGGTGGGAGGGTTGCGTCAGGTATGAGAAAATTGGGGGATTTGAGAGATTGGGTGCTAAGAGGTGCCTGAGAAGGCATCCAATGCAAAGTTCATGCTTTGTGAAATGAGGCCCACTGTGTTTCGATAGGAGTCATCAAAGGGACATGGGATGGAATTTGTGTAGATCACGGTGCCGAATAGGGGCATAGCCTCCTACGAATTCCAAGATTCATCTTCGTGGAAAGTAAAAAAAAGAACAGTTAAACCAAAACAACCCAAGAAATCAAAGAAATAATGCCTCATATATTTGAAGCATGATTCCAACCTGATGGGGGTGAGTTGCATAACAAGTAAAAGGCAGTTTGAAACTAATCCAATGTGCTATGATACCATGAAGAAATCCAAGATAATGAATTAGACTATGAAACACATGAATTGTAATGCAATCAACCTGATTTATTAGACAACCAGGGGTCTCCCTATAAGGGAGAAATATCCAACCATGAGGTGTTGAGGTGTTTCAACACCTCAATAGTCTACAAACTAGCTAATGAAAATATCAAGAAAATATCAGGAACATAATAAATGCCTAAGTAGGCTTATGCAAGCATTAATTACACTAACATCTAGGTTCTGATTATTCTTGGAAAGTGGTGAGGGATTATAAGCTTAATTAAATAATAGTATTATTTGATTATTTTATCCACATGACTAAGTTAGTTAATAAGTAAAAATAGGTAATTAGTTATTTATTAAATTTGTGAGCTGATGTAAAAATGTGATTAAATAATTGGATTATTTAATTTAAGTGATGAACTTTAGGTGAAAGGGACATGTACTAGGTTAATTTGGAATAGGTGATGCAATGCAGGCCTAGATGATGGAGTTTGGTCTCCCAGGAATTAGGTGACGGGTTTAGTGATGATGAATAGACCTAGGGAATATTTTAGGTGTCTACATTTTGCCCCTCTTTTATATAATATCATGATAGTGGCATTGTGTCAAAGAAGAATAAAATTTAGGATGAGATAGAATGAAGCTCTAGTGGCAAGTTATTGAATTACTTAGGGATGATGGTGGACGTGATGCCCCCTCAAGAGAACTATTGGATGAAATGGATCCCAATAAGTATCTTGAAAAGATGATAAAAATATGTGTCATAAAGGATAAAATTTTACTTGAGATAAACGATCTTGGTATGATATACATGTCATGAATATAGGACTAATGATTGATTAAGGATTGGGATTTTGGACTAATATTTATAGGATGAGGATAAGGGCAAATAGATGTGACACCAAAAAAATGCCACTTTTATTTTTTTACCCAAAATGACAATTTGGAGAGCACCAAATTTGGCACTCGTCAAATGGCTTGGATGATCAAGTCTAAGGCTTCGTATTTCCCAAAGCAACCCATTTGGTGAGTGCCAAAATTGGTTCTCACTAGATGAAAGTGTATCATTTGGTGAGCACCAAATTTTGCACTCACCAAAAGAAAGTACATCACTTGGCGAGTTCCAAATTTGGTGCTCACCAAAAGAAAGTGCATCATTTGGTGAGCAC
>VDFB02271358.1:1004616459-1004847056 GCA_007258455.2 Sequoia sempervirens
GGTAACCATACCAAATCTATACCTCTTGATAAATTTGATAAGGCACCACAAAACAATGAACTTTGAGATCCATGAGGCAAGAAAAGATTCATATTCTTGATACCCATGAACAAAAAGGATGGCTCCATAGGAAAGCAAAGCGTGTTATGCAAAGCGGCCATATAACAAAAAATTGAAAAGTAGTGTAAGGTATGTTCAAAGGAGTTTTTCTTAGCTCATGTAAGGCCTTATCTTAAGGAAAATTATGTGTAATGTCTCCAAGAGAGGACCAATTGAAGTATAGAATATTTTCAATAGGGGATGCAGTTTGTTGCATCAAGCCACTAAGAGGTTCATATAATATACTAAGAGAGATCACACTCTTAAAGGAAATCACACCCATTAATGTCACCACAAAGTGAAAGATGCATCGCATGAAGTAAGAAGACTACACAATGAACATGAGTTGTAATAATGCAAAAGAATAATGCCAATGTATGCCCCAATTTTAAAGAAATTTATAAACACCATGCTATGAGTAATTACTTTAAAGTAGCAAATGATAAATGCTAACAATAAAGAGGACATGAGAGCTTATTTGGAAAGCCCTATGCCAAGACATATGTTTCCAAATAAAGCTACATCATGAAAAAGGGTTGCCCCCAAAATGGAATCCCAAAATCACATAAGGGATCCATGGATTTAGGGTCTAGATGTCTTTGCTACAATATTTTTAGAGAGCTTAGAACTATCATCAATCCCCAAATACTCATAGGACAAGAAGAATGACACATAAAGATTGAAAACAAAGAAAAATATTTCATTTCAACATGGAAGAGACCTAAATGTCTCGATGCTTTGCGTCATCCCCAAAAGGACAAAACAAAGCAAAGAAAAGATAAAGGAATTTTTTTCGGGTCAACATGGAAGAGACCTAAATGTCTCAATGCCTTGCATCATCCCCAAAAGGAAAACACAAGATAAAGGAAAAGATAAAGATTTACGAAATAAAGAAGATTGTAGGTACAAATAGAGGGATTCCACAAAGAGAGATACATCAAATAGAACAAATAGAACAGTAAAGGGGATCACACTACACACATGCAATCACACACATAACATGAAAAATAAAATAATGCAAAAGACTAGAGTATGTGCAGGATCATGATGGGCCAAAAAGTGGCGATATGATGGGTATGTGTAGGGTATGTGGCTGATGACTTTTTTTTTACCCAAAATTGATGAAACAAAAATGGTTTTAAAGGAGATTCTCACTCCACCAATATAAATTATGCTTTAATTTGAATTTAATAAATTATTATTATTCATTTTCATTTAAATTATGACTAAAGTCCCAATTGATAGGCTGATTGAAAACATCTATAGCTTCTCAATGATATCACATTTTGAAACTAAACATGCATCACATTTTATGCTTCACACATTGTAGGATTAAAAAAAAAAGAATTTCATGAAGTTTTCGACCAAGTTAAGGTGGTCGTGACATTATTGCCAAGTTTTTATATTTTTAAAAGTTCTAATAAAAATTTAATAATTATTTACTTGGAAAAATTACAAAAAAATATGCATCACATCGACATGAGTCCTCTACTTATATTCAAAATATTATAAAAAATATTATCATTTTATTGTGGTTAGGGTGATCAGAAAAACACCTACTTCTTATTTTTCCCCTGAAATTTAAGTACTACTACATTGAAATTTCAAATTTTCACCAAATAGATTTTTGTTTTTAAATAAACCTAGTAGTTTAGAAACTACATTCAATTTGCTACAAATTCTATTCTTACATGTATTTTTGAAATAATATAGATAACTTATTCAAATTTTTACGTTATGTTGTCTAACTCTGATTTTTGTGAATTTTAACCAATTAAGGGCATGATTTTTCCATGATGATCCTGCACATACCCACTAGTAAGGCACATGCGAGTCAACCTATTAGCAGGTCATCTACATCCCAATTTTTTTTAGTATATACAATAGGTGGGAAACTAGAAAAAGGGACAACATTAAGTATGGTACTAGGACAAGGCTATCTAATTTTTACCCCCACTGTGTGCAAGACACGAATGAGCCAATGTAGATGATGAGAAGGTGCTCCTTTCATTTTGAAATGATTTGCAATAAATTTAAATCATGTAATAGTGATAATATTATGATCCTACAACTATTACATGGCAAGGAGCAGTCTGAGGGCATGCTTTAAGGGATTATTTCTATAATATCAAACTTAAATATTTGTTCTAAAGCATGACAGTCATCAGTACTATGTCGAAGAACTCTATGGTATTGACATTGTGGAACATTAGCATCTTTAGGATATAGTTTTGGCTTTTCTCTCATGGGTGGTAATGTTTTAAGTCCTTCGTTTGGAAGTATTTGTAAAGTTATTTTAGTGGCAGATGGTGGACAAGGGAATTTTAGTTTCTTTAGTTTGTAAGGCCTTTGTTGCTTGCTAGATTCACCAATTTCTTGAGTTAGATGTTTAGGAGGAGGACCTAAGACAATCCTACCATCCTTATCATCATTACGAGGATTTTTTTGTTCTTTAAGGAGGACACTTATGTCGAGAGGAGGATCTTGATATCCTAACCCTTTGGTATCTTCATTTGGTATTTGTTCTAAGAGTTGATGAATTTCATGTTCACATTTGTATCACATCCAAGTGTTTACTTAAGATTGTGAATCCTTTTCCATATGTCTCTTCGAGGTTGATAAGAGTGTTGGAAACTTTGTTAACATAGGATTGTTGAATGTTTGCTTGATTATAGGTGCTAGGGTCACCTATTGTTGTGAACTTAGGTTCAACTTATGTTTCAATTTCAGGATGCAAAAGACCAAACATTTCAAGAGTTGTTGGTTTTTTCATAGAAGGATAAAAGGATGCATTAGTTTCAAGGTTGTTAAGGCAATCACTTATGAAGTTGCTCATATTGTCATCATATTCTCCAATGATGTCAACATGACGAGGAGGATATGCATTAGGAGTTGATTGAACATTAATAAGTTTAATTTCATTAGGGTCATTTCCAAAGGCACAACTTGACACATCCACTAAAGACTTCAAGAACATCCAAATCTTACCAAAGCACATATCCATGATGAAATGTAATGAAATAACCTAGAATGAAAGGTGTAAATGCAACGCTGAAATTAATCAATGTGTGAAATGAACCAAATTAAGCTAGATGCAATAAAATGAATGAAAGAAAAACTTTGTAATTTGAAAAAAAATCTAACAATAGTAAATGTTCAGGAACACAAAAATAGGGGTTTCAATGTTGAAAGATACAACTTAAGATCTAACATGGAACTAATTCTCCCAGAGGGGCATATGAGTCCTAGTTAGGGTTTTTTAGGAATTCAAATGTTACAAAATAGTCCACACAAAATACCCAAAAATTAGGTAAAACAACATGCACTGGGACTAAATCACCTATAGGGGCATATGAGTCCTAGATTAGGGTTTTGACACTAATTTTAGAAATTCTAAGTGAATGCTTTCTAGACTAAATGCACTCATAAATTTCAAGTGAATTTCAATGATGCAAGATGCAAAAATGCAACCTCTATGTACTTTCACTAATGCAAGATTTAGAAACCCTAGATGCAAATTAACTAATGCTAGACCTAATGCAAAGTTAATGTATGCTAGATCTAGGACTATAATGCATATCAAATTAGAAAAGAAGGTGTTATGAAGGATAGGTTCACCAAAATGAAATGTTGGGAAAGTGGGTTGTTCCACCTTTTAGGAGATGGAACACAAGGGTAGGGTTTTAGGACCTTTCCACCTATTTCCATCAAATTTTATTCAAGGAAACCTTAGAGATATCAATCTAGAGACAAAATGAGGGAAAGAGATTTGCAATAAGGTGTCCTAGGGTGTGATTAAAGATTAAAGGGGGTTCACCACCAAGCAAGGGCTTGGAAAGAAAATGAATGTAAATGATATGAAAACTTAAATATATGACCTAGAAAATGAACTAAAAGAAGAACAACATACTAGAGATAAATAGAGGTACACCTAGAAACTAAAGAGGCTTGAATTAAGGCCTGTAATCCCAGAAATGTTGAATTTTAATTCACACTAGGACTCATACACCAATAAGGGTGATTTAGTCCTAGTCTAGGGTTTCGGGCCAGAATCATAATCTAGAATTGCTAAACCAGGATCTACATAAAATGCCTAAAAATAGGTTTACTGGAACTCATACACCAAAAGTGGTGATTTAGTCCCAGTATCAGGGATGATCTAAAACTTTAATTTCCTTTAGTGATTTCCTATAGCTTCTCTCCTATAAAAATCTTTAGGTTTGAAACATTGAATTGCTAGTTGTAGGTGACTTTTCGTGATCTTGCAAAGTAGATGACAACTTTCTCCAAAATTTCTCTTCAATGGATCTTCCACCTAGATCTACAAATCATACATCAAAGAGAGGGGAAAATGTGTTTTTGTTAGTGGATAGGTATTTTCCTTGGTCAAACCCCATTTTGGTAATCAAGCCTTGAAATGAATAGAAATAGAGTGAAGGAAGGATGAATGAACAAGTATGCAATGTTAAAACTCACCAAACCCTTGAACAAAAGGCTACAATCTTGTGTGTAACAGCTAACATGAATTTGGATCTTGACTATTATTTGTATGTTATGGCTTTTGACTTGAATGCTTGCTTGAATCATACGAACCTACATCACAAATGTTAGCTGAAAAACAAACATGATGCATGATGACTTTGACATGATGCTTGAATCTTGAGCATAGCTCCAAAACAATTTTTTAATCACTCTTGAATTATCTTGAATTCTCTATAATGCTCTCACTTGAATTCTCATAATATCACTTAAATTTCTAGCTTGTTAGGAGAAATTATGTGAAATAACTTTGTATATATACTTGTTTATGCCAAATTTCTTCAAATTACAAGACTACAAGCTAACATTAGATCTAGAGAAGAAAATACTAGCAAGAATTGAATTCAAAATTAGGTCTAAGCTAAGTGGGACTTGTACTCCAGTTGTGGCATATGAGTCCCAATAGGTTAAGCTTGGGACACATTTTTCAAGAAATTTTTAGTTTTATGCTAAATTTAGGACCAACCCTTAAAACATAGGTGGGACCCATATTCCCAAGGTGGCATATGAGTCCCAAATCACTAAATCTAGTCCATACAATCCAAAATCACTAAATTATGATTGGGCATTACTTATGTGTCAGATTATCCTTAGAAAGATGCATTAATTAAGGCTTGTGGATGCAAAATATGACCAAATAAGGTAGAAAGAAGCCTAATTTTAGTAGGGAGGGCCTAGACAAGTGCAAAAATGAAAAGGATACATTTTCCTACACTACATACCCAATTTTTTTAAACCCTAGATCTAAAACAATACAACAAATATGTAAACCCCAAAAGTCCAAATCTATAGAACAACACTTGCACAATGTATTTATACCTTGTCACTAATTAGATATTTCATGCTTACCATGGATTCAACTTTGCATTAAATCTACTCAAGCAAGGGTTATTAAAAAACTTGGAGCTTGTGCCTCTCAAAACATGAAAGCTTTGATACCACTTCAAAAATAATGAATCAATACCAATTTATTTAATCCATTTCTTATAAAGTATCATGAGATAAAAACATTTATACAATCCTACAAAATAACCAAATTCATAGATCAAATAGACAATCCATAAGATAACACAAGATATACCCTAGGAAAAAACCTAGCCTCCAAAAGCATCCATAATACATTTGTTATTCATCAAATAAATAATAAATTCACTTACAAAGTTACAATGAACACTTATGATATATCAAACCTCTCTAATGCATCTACCATTTTTCAAAACATGAATCCACACATCCCATGCCATACTTCACATATATGCACTCCTTAGAAAGACACAATAACATATTGGCCCACTCACCTAGACAACCTTAATCACTAATCATGTGCTTTCTTTGATAGACACAAGCTAACACAAATACAACCAAGTGGTAAGATAAAATCACATGCCTCTAAAAAACCATTAACACCTTATTTAATATTATATACTAATTTTTCACATTATTAAACATGTGCTTCAATATCAAATCATTATCTTATGTTTCCACAAAAAAAATAATTAACCCAATATTATAATAGAAATTTACAAGTGGCCTCAAATAATCACCTAATGTTGCTAAAAAAATATTCTATATGTATAACAACTAAATAATTATTTAAATACAACATTATAATATATCAACTTATACAATGGTGTACAACACCAAATCCTAACACAAATATACAACCTTAGGATAAAGGAATAATTCTTAGAAGTCCAATATAGAGTCATAAAAATAAATACATATAAGTCATTTAAGTGGATTAATTTTTAGATTTAAATACTTTCAAATCATTAACTTCTCAAAGATGAAACTTTTTCCATTAAATTATCTAATTCACATAGGGACTTTAGAGCATCCTTTTTAGCTTTTGTACTATTTCTCTATTGGGGAGAAAACTTTCATTATCGAGATTATGGTATTTTGTAACTATTATTTCCATGTTGCAATGAGATTATTAAAATTTTGATAGCCAATAACTCCTTGAAATTTCTTCCTACATACAACAATGTTGACAATATAATCATCACACTCATATGTTCATTCTCTAGGACAAGTAATTTTTTATAACTTAAGTCTTTAAAATCTTGTTTGATTGTTTATGTGTCTACTAAACTTGTATTATGTTCTTTGAGAGTATTCATTTCTAGATCCATGCTTTCTGTCACAATTTTTGGGGTATGTGCAAGATCATCATAGAAAAAATAGGCTCTTAAGTAGCAAAAAAATAGAAAAATCAGAGTTAGGCAACTTTACGTAAAAATTTGAATAAGTTATCTATATTTTTCTAAAATATGTAATCATAGAATATGTAGCAAATTGAAAGTAGTTTCTAAACTACTAGGTTTATTTACAAAAAAAATAATATATTTGGTGAAAATTTGAAATTTCTATGCAGTAGTACTTAAATTTCAAAGAAAAAATAAGAAGTAGGCGTCTATCTGACCAGCCTAACCACAATAAAATGATAATAAATTTTTTAATAAGATTTTAGATATAAGTAGAGGACTCATTTTCTGATGTGATTCATACTTTTTGTAATTTTTTTCCAAGTAAATAATTAATTATTATTTTTTTATTACAACTTTTAAAAAATATGAAAAACTCATATGTTTGACCACCTTAACTTTGTTAAAACTTCATGAAATTCAATTTTTTCCTTTCTAATCCTATAGTATGCAAAGCATAGAATGTGATGCATGTTTCAGATTCAAAAAATGTGATATAGTTTGGAAGCTATAGATGTTTTCAATCAACCTATCAATTAGGACTTTAGTCGTAATTCAAATAGAAAATGAATAATAATTATTTATTAAATTCAAACTAAAGCATAATTTACATTGGTGGAAAGATGAGAATCTCCTTTAAAAACCCTTTTTGTTTCATCAATTTTGGGGTGATCCCACAATAGTGGTTTACAATTTTTGGCCAAACTAGACACTAAATATTTTTTCTAACTAAATCTTCACTTTTGGACACCTATAGCAGCTAAACCGTGAGGGAATTTGAAGATGATAAACTAGAGTTTTGTGATATTTTGTCTGAGATTCTAAATATTTTTTTCAAAAATTTTGGAACCAAATTGCACTTCTTTTTCCATCTCCCTCAAAAACTAGTATTTTTCATAAAACAACATTTTAAAAAAGTGACGCTCACCGTATAACACATAACCTTTTCTCCACGAAGGATAAAATTCTAATTATTTCTAAATTATATTTTTAACTCCGATATCTAGTGATTCGATTTGGTTAGATAGTTTTTTATTGAATACTTTTTATTTAATCAAGTTTTGAAGTCAAACCAATTGCAATTCAGACATAGTGCAACCGTATAACGAGTAACCTTTTTTTTTATGTATCAAAATTCAATTTTATTTTTTGTGTTGGATCAAGGACTTCAATATCTGGTGCACTCATAATTTTCAAATTTTATTTTTTCTAATCTTCTATTTTTCCACGTGCAAAAAATAGAGCTTGATTTTTAGTGAAAAACCTACATTCACAAGAAATAAAAAATACATATAATAATCAAATTTAATTTAATTAAAATTATACTTTTTTGGAAGCTTATAATAAGGACTACATACTTACAAAAAATAGAATTTAAATGAATTCATTTCATCCCCCAAAAGGTAAATCAAAAGTGGTTTTTTATCAACATTTTGATAGGTGTAAAGGAGACTCTATTATAGGTATGGTTTAAAACAAGCGGGATTTTATCCAAGGGGGCTTGGTCTAAGGTGGTTTGATCAAACCCTCTTCAATTGGAATCCTTTAAATGGAACTATTCAAGGCTTAAATCATTATATTTTCTAAAAATATGTGATTTTAGCAAAAATTAGAATCTCCCAAAAAGTGTAAACCACTATTGTGGCAGCACCCTTGGGTAAAAAAATAGTCGTCAACCACATACCCTACACATATCGATCATATCGCTACTTCTTGGCCCATCATGATCCAGCACATACCCTTTGATTTGATACCATATATACCCTTTGAAATATTTTTCACTTTATTAATGGCTTGTCTAGTAGCAAAGTTTTTCCATACTATGCTTCTGATCCATGTAATAATATCAAATTTTTTAATCTTTGTCATAATATTTTCATAAAGAAATATATTCACATCATTTTTTACCATTTACTCAATATCCTTCTTTTTCAAGAACCATATATCTTTTTTATTATTATTACATTTATATCATTTGGGTATGTGCATGATCATCATGGAAAAAATAGGCCCTTAAGTCACAAAATATTCAGAAAAATCAGAGTTAGGCAACTTGATGTAAAAATTTGAATAAGTTATCTATATTATTTGAAAAATATGTAAGAATATAATCTCTAGAAAATTGAATGTAGTTTCTAAACTACTAGGTTTGTTTAAAAATAAATAAAAATTATTTGGTGAAAATTTGAAATTTCAATGCAGTGGTACTTAAATTTTAGGGAAAAAATAAGTAGGTGTTCAACCACCCTAACCACAATAAAATGATAATATTTTTATAAGATTTTATATATAATTAGAGGACTCATGCCCAATGTGATGCATATTTTTTGTAATTTTTTCCAAGTAAATAATTAATTATGAATTTTTTATTACAACTTTTTAAAAAATAAAAAAACATGTATGTCTGACCACCTTAACTTGTTAAAAAATTCATTAAATTCAATTTTTTATTTTTTTAATCCTATATTATGTGAAGCATAGAATGTGATGCATGTTTTGGATTCAAAAAATGTGATACCATTTGAAAGCTATAGATGTTTTTCAATTAGCTTATCAATCAAGACTTTAGTCATAATTTGAATAGAAAATGAATAATAATTACTTATTAAATTCAAAGGAAAGCATAATTTATATCGGTGGAAAGCTGAGAATCTACTTTAAAAACCCTTTTCATTTCATCAATTTTGGGTAAAAAAAAAAAATCGTCAACCACATACCCATCATATTGCCACTTTTTGGCCCATCATGATCCTGCACATACCCATTCTTCAATGTCACACTTTTCTCCTCTACATTTTTATGCAAAAAATGGATTTTTTAATACAAAATATGCCATATTATTTTCTCAATCCAAAATTCACAAGCATTTCCAAAAGCTTGGAATTTATTAAATATTTCAAATACTTACTTATTGTCACCTTATATTTCTGAATTTTCAATAATTAAAGGTGTATTCAATGCTTATGTTGAAAGATTTAAAATACTTTTAATATAAAAAGCCAACACTTATACCCATTCTTTTATTTTTTCTCTTGTCACCTTTTCTTTTCATGTTTTATACACAAGTTGTGTATTTGAATCATGGAATTTATGTATATATCTCCCTCATGTGTTAGTGACCCATGTCAACTCTTGAAATTTGTTAGTCATCTTCTGCGACCTCTTTACTATATCTATCTTTCAATGGTCTAACAACCTCCACACATTTGTCTCTCAAAGAATCAAACATTAACATTGAGGAAACTTGAATTTTCTTTGACTTGGGGAAATGATTGCATAGAAATTTGGAAATTACATCAAAATTAGGTTCAATATTCTCCTAATATTTTCTCTTTTACAAATTTGTTTCCTTACCAATTGAGAAGAGGAAGGGATTTTAGATGGGATCAAAGTAAAACATGAAATAGTTGGAGGTAAAATACATGTCACTAGAGGAGGCTCAAAGGTGTCATTAAGGGATGAGAGAGGAGAGATGTGATAGACTCATCTAGATATCCATATTATTTTGATGTGATTGATGCATAGAAACTTGTGAAGGATATGCATTTCCTTCCACTAGGTTGCTATCACTCTATTGAGGATCTTCTTCAACATTTAAATTCATCAAAAACCTCTTCTCTCATAATTTGGTCTTGGTTTTAAGAAGATATTGAGTATAATTGCTTTTAAGTTTTCCATTTCTTTCAAGTTCCTTGTCATCTTCTTCATCAACTCTTGTTGATGTGCTCCTATTTCCAATTTTTTTGGATCAATGTTAACTTAATATGTTGTAGTATATTTATTAGATTGTCTAAATGTCCTAGAGGTTTCCCCTATATGCCTATAAATAATATTTTTCCTTCTCT
Organism: Sequoia sempervirens; assembly: GCA_007258455.2. Taxonomy (NCBI): domain Eukaryota; kingdom Viridiplantae; phylum Streptophyta; class Pinopsida; order Cupressales; family Cupressaceae; genus Sequoia; species Sequoia sempervirens. Next base: position 1,004,627,150 of record VDFB02271358.1, read on the forward strand.
TTGCATCCAACCACTTTTTGGTATTCCTTAAATTAAAGAGATGTTTTTTAATATATTTCATTTCTTTCATGGTCCAATCAATAGGATTAATGGTTTTAAATCTTATTGTTTCTAAATAAAATTGATCAACCATGTATAATTTATCATTGTCTATTCCTTCAACATCTAGATTCAATTAATAATCACTAATCTATTGGATGGTCAACCTAGACCAATCTCATTTCCTTACTTCAAAATAATTTTCAATGACCTTCAAATAATCTTCCAAATGAGGTTGGTGGTGAATTTGTTTTGCCAAGTATAATTTATTCTTCACATATCCTTTTATATCAAAAGAACTATTCATTCTAAAAAATGTATTGCCACCTTTTCCAACACTCTTTCTACATTTTGAGCTTTTTTCAACAATTGATAACTATAATAAGATAACCCCATTTTGAATAGGTGTCCTACTTTCTTCAAACCTATGCACTTTTTATTAGCTGACTCTATTTTTGTATACAAATCAATAAAAAACAAGTGACTGTAGGGATATCTAGGTAGTTGTAAGGGAATCCTTCAAAACCCATATCCTTAAGTAAGAAAATATAGGAAATTAAATATAATAAATTTAAAGTTTCTTGATGAATTTTGTGGCTTCTTGGGAAAACCTTCAACCCAAATTAACATCTAGTTATTTGACTGTTAGCATGGTAAAAACACCATTTTCCCTCATAAAGTTTCTATTACTAATTACAACTACAATTGTTAATAAAAATCACATACTTGATTTGCATCATCATAAATTCCTACTCCAATCAATCTAGGTTAGGGATTTATACTATCTGTTGAATAAAATAAACTATAAAATTGCTTCATATTGGGGAATTAATGATTTGTTCATGTAAACTATCACTAATCAATCTTCCCCAATTTGTGAACTAAGATCCATGACTTGTAATAATAATGAAATGATGCATCCACTACTCAAAAAAACTTGTTTCTTCATCTATATTAACTCTATAAAATATATTTTTGATATCTAATATGTCATTACCAAAATAAGACCCAAGGAGATACTTTGTTAATTGTGACTTTCCTTTCCTTGGTCTTTTTAGCCAATTTTTAGCAACATGGTTTAAATAGTAATCTTTTTTGTCAATGAAATAATTATTATAATTTTTTTTGGTCATGTACAAATAGCCTTCCCTATTTTGGAGCATCAACATAGTGCTTATAGATGGCCCATCTAGTTTTTCTATTAGTTTGATATATACACTCCAAATTTCTCACTTCTTAGGCTTTGATGTAGGAGTATCTAGGGTGTAAGAGCATTCTTCCATCACCAAAAAAAGTTTTTATTTTATTTTTTGTTAGGTTTGGTGAATGATTTTTAATAAAGGGCTTAAAATAATAGTGTTACTATTTTTAGTAAGTTATAATTTGTGCATGTATAGATGTGAAATCTTACATAGAGCTCTAGAATGGTAAATAAATACATTGGTAAAGAAATCACTTCAATACCATTTTTCATTTGTGAGATATTAATTTTTTTATTTTCAAAATCCCTTAAAAATATTAAAGAGGTTTCGAATGAGCATGAAATTGACCAAAATTCCAAAGTTCCCTACGTGGTTTTGTCAATCCGATGCATGAGTGAAAAGTTATGGCTTTGAGAAGTTGTACTAAAATTTGTAAATTTCCTTAGGTTAGGAAAAGGGACAATTGGATTTTTTTCATGCTAAAATGGAATTCATAGTTCACTGGCATGTGGAAAAATTATATAACGGTGTCACAAATGGAAAGAGGCTCATTTTGGATGAGAAAAAAGATGAATTTCCTATTTTTTAGTACAAAGTGGAGGTTGTGGTTTTAGTAGCCATTACTATTAGTCACAAAATTGTATGTCTAATTTTCTACATATAGTTGTATCCCTATTTATATAAGAGAAATCTTGTGACCTTAATAATTATATTGTAGTTGATTTCATTAATGTATAATAAATGTTGTAGGTGTTTTTTTTTTTAATTTTATTATCCAAGCAAGGTTATTTTTATAAGAATTAGGAGAATCTAGGAGATAAAAGACAATCACAAATGAAAAATTAAAAATATTATATTTAGATGACCCAAATGATGATGAGTACAAAGCCTTGCATATATAGGAAAGGGAGATGCAATCAACATTTGAGGTGGATTGAAAAGCACCCCAAGATGAGGCACAAGTGAGTAGACAAGTGTCCTATAGGTGTCAACCTTAGGAACACTTGGAATGTGCAAACCAACAACCTCTATGACCAATTCATCAACCTTTATGCCAAGTGTTGAGTGACATTTGAGGTAAAATGGAAAGACTTCCAACCTCAAAAAGGTATGTGCATGAGATTAACCAAATGACTTGGTAACCTCTAGAGGTCTAAAAAGGTTGCACATTTAGTTAGACAAGATGTTTTCTAACCTCATCAACCTAAGTGTACACTTAATTATAGTGAATATATAAATTATTCACTCTAACGCCCCTGCCCCTCCTCTCCTCCCCTCAACCCCCTTAAGTGATACTTGGGGAGATCAAAAAAGTGAAAATAGATAGAAATGGGTCCCAACTAGAGGCCATGATAGGTACCATGTACAATGCATTCTCTCACAAATGGAGAAAAAAGAGAAAACCTAGTGGGAACAAAAATCCTCTCAAAAAAAGAGAATTAGAAGGATTTAAGACCTTATAAAAATATTTCCCTTGATGATAGGAACATGATGATGAACTCTTGAAGCAAGTAGAAGTTGTAAAATCTACTGATGATGAATTGATGTCTGCTCCAAAATCAACGAATCTCCAACTAATGTAGATCAAGATGTGAGATACAAAACACTACATGAGTGATCATATGAACACTAATCAATCAATGTACATAAATTTTATCAAACTCTATGAAGTCAATAATACAAATAGTACTATGATGAGGATTACTAGAATCTCAAAATGTGATCCATTGAAATAATCCCCCATACGAGAGATAAATATAGAAGGTTCATGAGGCCTCCCAAAATAAGATTCCTCCATTGCTTAATTGAAAGAAGCATTATCATTTAACACATCATCATCCCCCCTTAATGCTAAAAGAATATAAATAGAACCAATTGCAATTGAGAGTGTGCAACGAATGTAAAAATGTACAAGAAAAGGAGAAAGGGTGTGCTCCAAGGCACACTTGCATGAGGTGAGAATCACAAAGATCCATGTTGTGATGGCATAACCCCCCATTACACTTTATAACTCAATGTAAGTACAATAATTTTCCAAATTCCCTCCACACATTTATTTTGGTTACACTTTATATTAGTGCATTTACAAACTTATTTTCTATTTGAGTTCTAAAAATTTATTATCATGAGGTTGATTAAGAAGACATAGATTAAGTTATGTCTTGCAAACATAAAAAAAGAAAAGAAAAATAAAAGAATACCCCATGATGATGAGACCCATTTTGTCAAATTCATTGCAAAAGAGAAAATTGATTCCTTTTTTACAAATTTTTAACTAAGGCATAATAATGTACCTCTTCCTTCCATTTGCAAAAAAAAAAAAAATCCCTTTGCAAACTCATTGAAAAAGAAAAAAGGAGTTTTCCTTTACAAATTTTTAACAATGGAAAAATGAAAAAAAGTCTCCCCTCCCTTAAAAACATTGATGGTTTCACATAACCACTGGTTTTAAATTTGATGGATGACATAAGAAATTAAATGCAACCATTTAGTAAAAAATGAATAGTCACTTGCAAGATGATTTCAAACACAACTAAAAGTTTCATAATAGAATTCAAAATCCTCACTAATGAAATGATATAATTTCATGTTGTAACGCCCCACCAAAGAACCCCTGAGGATGACACATCTAACTACAATTATGGCACAATTTTTTTTGAAGTGCAATAACATGGAATGCAAACTGTATCTAAACATAACATATAAGCTAAGCTATGTCCTCTAAGGTTCTACGAATGCATTACTAACATTCTATTAACCAAATTTAAACATACATCATCGATTAACTAATAACAAGAGTTTCGTTCAAAACCATTTCATTAAATGCATAAACACATTCATTTCCATATTATAACATCGAATAAATAATCATCAACGATCATATATATAGAGCTGCAAGTACATATACAAATTCCCTTACATGAGGATACATCATAACCATTACATCAATTTACATCAATGCTTGAACCCTAAATTGCAATGGGAAGAATACATCATGATTACATTACATGATACAAAGGATATACAGGTACAATGCATAACATGTGCAAGTGTCTCAAATTGGTACAAGATTAGAGATTTGTTACCTGAGGTACATCCTTCATGCACATGAACACAACTAGGGAAACCCAATGGAGGAAAAAGAACAATCCACCTGACCATGTAGAACCCTAAGATCCACCCCTTGTGCTAGGAGATAACAATATGGTCCCACAACAAAAAACATCCATGAAGATAGAAACACAACACCAAAGGCCTAACAAGACTCCAACATACCATGTTCAATATAACATCACATAATAGAGGCACCAAAAAAAAAAGGGAAACAATTGAGACTAGGGAATGCTAGATTGTAATAGGGAGGAGTGTCATCACATAGCTTGCTATGGGTTACCCTGGAAAATCTTCCTAAGCTCTAGACCCCCATCATGGGTTACCTTGACAACCTCTACTAATCTTCAACCCCCATACAAACTCATGCAGAATCAACATACCTTTCATGAGGACAAGGTAGACGATATTTCCATTCCAGGCCTTCCCGTCTCATCTAAAGCCTAAACAAGCACTTGATCACTTAGTGAGGCTTAACATTATCTTGATTAATGTGAGAACTAACTAACCCTCTAAATCATTAATTAGGTTATCACTGAATAAAGAAACTCTCAATGAGTTACCCTAGAAACCACTTTGGGTTCTAGCTTCGATGTAGAGTAGGGGTGGAAAAACTCAAAACAACCTTAATCAAATACCTTTGTTCATCAAAAAATGGGTTTTCCTTCACAAACCCTCATTCTTGCTTGTAACCTTTCAAAAAGGAAAATTAGACATATTTTGACTTAGACCTGATCTACAGAAAAGGAGACCCATTTAGGATACCCATTTGGAATTTCTTATTCATATCCAATAATAAGGTAGGGTTTATTTGTACGGAGGGGCTCAAAATTTGGACTTTCTACACCTAAATGCAAGCAAACGTTCATTATTAACTTCATAAAAATAGAAAACTATGAAATATCATCTAAAATGTTTTTGAATACCCTCAAAATAGAACATTTTCACCAATTTTTAAAGATTGTTGATGGAGGGAAGAAAAGATATGGAATTTTCTTGTTCGTTGGAAACCCTAGGGAAAATGCAGTCTAGTTGTTACAAAAAATGCTATAACTTTCTCTAAACTTAATGAAATTTAACCAAACCAAAACAAAATGAAAGATAAATCCATTATCTTTCCAACCATACCACATTTAGTTCATACAAATTCTATAGAGATATTTATGCTTTCCCAATCATTTTAAAACTACCAACCACCCACAACTAACTTTCTAATCGAATTTGTAACCTTAATGCACTTTTGACAACTTTTCCAATGACAACTTTTACAATTTTGACATCATTTGCATTATGACTCCAAAACATTCTAAAATGGCCTAGAATGACTCCAAATGATCATTAATGGTCCAAAATAACCTTATTTACATCAAACAACACAAAACAAGATAAAAACAAAAATTTGAGCATGAAGGTGCTCCTACACCATACTCCCAAGGGAAAGAAAAACTCAAGTCCACTTGAGTGTAGGGCTTCTTTTTCTTCCTAGTCTTCCAATTCTTCCACACTGAACTATAGATTTTTGGGTTCCTATGGACTTCTCTAGCTCTTCCAGGGCTTTTCACATAAAAGGAGAGAGATAGGGCCCAAAAAATGCTAAGGGTTCATTCAAACTAGGATGTGTATGATGTTATTATGCCTAAATGAAATAATCTAAGTGCAAATAATTGATAGGATTGATTGATTAAATATGAAAAACCTAAGATATATGATTTGTTTGAAAACACATAGTGTAATGCAATAATGAACTAGAAATAAATGTAAAGCTAAACATAAATTAATTAAACTTGAAGTGTGCACCTAAAATCTTGAAGGAGACTAGAAATTTCTTTAGAAATGTTGATGCTAAAATTTAGGCCTAGTGGGACTCATTCACAATTTTGGGTGAATCAATCTCAGTTCTGTCAAATTGCACCGAAACCTATTTCTTACAAAAGGGTATCCAAAAATGTACAAATCCAAAAACTGACCTTGGGGTGGGACTCATTCATCACCCATGGCGAACGAGTCCACTTTTGAATTTATGAATTTTCAAATGTGGATTATGAAGCTTTTGATCTGCACTTTGATGTTCCATAGGTGTTCGCTTCCGAAACTCTAATTTATGGGTCTGAAAATGAGATTTTGTTGATATTTTAACTTGATGAATGAGGAGAAGACTTTAGCAACCTTTCAACTTGATCTTCAATGATTTCCAAGCTTCCAATAGACCTAGATCTACAAACACACAAAAAGAGAAGAAAAAAATGTTGACTGTTAGGGCATGGGGGTTTTCCTTTGTCAAACCCCTTTTAGGTAACTAACCAAAATGATGAAGGAAAGTAATGAGACATGAAATAATGGAATGAATTACCTTTCCATGATGTTTATCTTCAAATTCTGCAGCATAACATGTAAAATCTCCCCTTGAATGTCCTTAGAAGCTTTCTTAATGACTTACAATGACAAAACCCTAAGTTGCTTGACTTGAGATGGAAGATTGGTGGATGAATATGTGAATTAAGTTAATAGATGTAAAAATTAGTTAAGAGAGGTGCTTTTATAGGCAATTCACCTTATTTTATCATTAATTGGATCCCTAAGGCCGACGTGGAGAAAAATAAAACTTAAAACCTATTTTTTCCTGCTCAAAACCCTTAAAATGGCTCAAATGGGACTCATTCACCACTAATGGTGAATGGGTCCCACCTATATGGGACTAATTCACCACTAATGGTGAATGGGTCCCACATGGGCCAATTTTGCTAGCTGGAATGCCGAGAAGTAAGAAAATTAGGCTGATATGATGACTATGTCAGTTATTTGATCAAATTATGCTTTAAGATGCACAACATGGGTTAATAGGGGCCTATTAGTGATGATGAAAATTTCAAATAGGGCTTGGGACACAAAATTCAATGTGAAAGTGTGATTAAATACACTTTACAATAGTAAAATGAGGTCCACATAGCCTAGGAAGGTACAAAAACCAATGTGAATGTGCAAGACACATTATAGCACTAGTTTAGCATTAAATTTAATTCAAAAGCCTTCTAAATTGATGTGATAATGTTATTAAACACATTTTTTAATGTTGAATTAAAGAAGAAATAGGTTCATTAGGTCTAGAAAAGTGTGAAAGAATCTTACAATAGTTTACAACACCTTTACAAGACATCGCTAAAAGCATGTTATTTGATTTACAAGGGTCCAAGACCTAGTGTGGACACATAAAATGCCTCACAACACCTAAATCAAGGCCTCATTAAGTCCATTTTATCATGTATTAATCCCATGTCAAGCAAAGGGTCCTTTTTTCTGCAACACATTTAGCCCCCACTTTAGTGAGAGGATGAACTTGCTTCAAACTCACACTAAAGTAGACATTCAAGAGAGATCCTCATGTACATATGCAAATGGAAAAGAATAAAAAAGATCAAAGAGGATGATCAATCCCCTAGGATCTAAGATCCTAATTCAAACCATCAAGGTACAAAATCATGCAATGACAAGGTAGAGAAATATGAAAATGAAAAGATGGATCAAGCTTCGACCATTTGTCTAGCTAGTTGTGAATCAGATCTAAGCTTACTTGCTCAGAAAAATAAATGTGTACTCACTCTAGGGTGACAAAAATCATGATGGTCCGCTAGGTGAGAAGGCCTAAATTTACTCACTCTAGGGCCATGTAACTTATGATTGTTTTTGGGGTGAGAAATCCTAGAAAGGTAAGATGCATACGCTAGTTGGTATGTACTCACAAACAAAAAGGTGGCTATAGGGAAAAGTAATGCCACTAGATGTGCTTCCCACTCAACCATATCAAAGTTATACCTCATGATAAATTTAATAATGTACCACAAAGGAAAATGAAATGATTCGAGCTCTATGAAGTAAGAAAAACTTCGTATGCTTGACACTCATAGACATTGTTAATGGAGAACAGTGTACAGATTATTCAAAAGGATTTTTCTTAGTTCATGCAATGTCTCATCTTAGGGAACACCATGCTTAATGTCTCCAAGAGAGGATAAGTGAAAAAAATCTCATCTTGTTTCCAATAGAGGACAAGTGCAAGGTCTCATCCTGGGGAACATTGTACCCAATGCTTCTAAGAGAGGAAATCACAAAAAAAAGAAAATAGCACAATGAAATGTGATTGGTGATGTATTTCCCCACTTTAAAGTGGTTGTGAGCACCCATATTGTGAGAAATTTCTTTAAAGTAGAAGAAAAGGAGAACATGAGAGCTTACTCGAAAATCCTTATGCCATGACATAAGGCATGACATGAATAGGAGTTTGTAAATTAGCCACCACAACTTTAATAGGAAAAGTGATTACACCAAGTAGTTGTTTTGTTTTATTATCAAATCCTCAAATAGATATGGAAGTAGGTATTATTTGTGACCTGTCAACACCTAATCAATCAAGGAGAGTCACACTACACACTTTAAGGGTAGAACCATTATCTATGAGTGTGTGTTTTATCCCTATTCAATTGTATCGAGCAATGATCATGAAAGTGTCACTTTGTTTGCAAAACTCTAAAGGAGGAGCTCATGTTGATGAAAAGTAATGTCAAGATTAGTTTGATTTATTTTATGAATTAAAGTTGCCACATCATTCGGAGTTGAACCAAGAGGAACTACAATTTGGTTTAAGGCTATATGAAGAATAGTGTGGTAATTGGCTAATTTTTGAAGTAAATCCCAAAAGGAAATCTTTGCAGGAGTATTCTTTAATTGTCCAACAAGATCATACTCCTTTGTGTGTGGGGGGTAACAAGGAGCACTAGGAAGATTGGGTAAAGGTAAGGAGGGTGAGGTTGGGTGTGGAAGTTATGGGTTGTTTCAGGTGTTATATGTATGAGAAACAATATCATTACTAGATTGCTACAACACAGTGGTTTCAGTGGGGTAAAGGGTATACCAGGGTTGGTTAGAGGGGTGAAGTTTATGTGAGGGTGGGTAAAGGGTAAGTTGAGGTTTATGTGGAGGTTTTTGTTTGTGGGAGGGTGGGTAGAGAGTAAATTGGGGTTTAGGTGTTCATGGTTTATGCGAATGGGGATAAAGGATGAGTGAGGTTGAATAATGTTAACATCCTGTAACAAGTGAGAGTCTTCATTATCTTTGAAGGGCACATTATCTTCGTCTTGGATCATAACATCCTCCATAGAAGGAGAGTTCTTAGGAGAACAACAAACCACATGTTCATGACAATTAAGGTTTGGTTCATCCAAAATAACATCATTGCCACTAAGGGAGTTATTAATGGTTGAATGTGTTTGATTATTGATAGTGGGAAAACTAGGGGAAGATTGTATTTGATTGTTGGTTTTTTCTAAGGTATTATTCTCTTGTTCCATATTATCTACTCTACTAGGAGAGCTTGTAATATGTTCATCCAAGTTTAAGGTTTGTAAAGTGGCTTCATCACAAGCAGGGGAGGCATCAAGAGAAGGATCACTATGGTTTTCAAATAAATTATCACAAATGGGAGGAGCATTAGGGAAGGGAGGGTCAAGATTCTCATGACTCTTAATAGGGATATCTTCCTATACCAACCTATCCTCTTGACATCAAGGAGGGATATTAGGAGATGGAAAAGTTTGATTGTCATGGTTATGGGGATTATGTGATGTGGTATTCAGGAATGTTTCTATGTTTTCATTATCTTATTTTCTAACATTATCTGAAAGGGGAATAAGAAAATGGACAATCAAGACTTGCAATGCTTGTAACATCATTCACCAAGATACCTTCATCACGAATAGGAGAGGTATTGGGAGAAGAACAAGTATGTGTGTTATGATTGTCTACACCTCCATTCACACCAATGGGAAATGTAAGATTAAGGATTGTACCAATGGTTTGATCATGTTTCTTAAAGTCTTCATTGTGGTAATCAAAAGTGAACTCGTAAGAGGGAATGTTGTACTTATAGAATTTACTATTAAAAAAATCAAAGCCACATCTTTTGAAGGAAAAAATTTTATGATGAAAAGGAAAGAAAGTATAATGTAATGACTTAAAAAGGAAATACAATTTTTAGTTTTTAAGTAAGCTAATTTTCTTTTTACACAATGCAACAATCTAAAAATGAAATGTTGTGAATGCAAAAGTGAAAATAAACAATGCAGGAAATGAGCTAATTGAAGCGAGATTTAACAAAATGCATGCTACAAAAATGCAACTGATTGATATATACAAGTTAAGGCACCAAACAAAAGCCTAATTTTTTTTTTTTGAGTTCTATAAAATGTTGTTTTAGGGGTCGGAAGGGATTGATTCGCCCAAGGTGGAGAATGAGTCCCAGTATGGACTTTTTTCAAAAAATTAAAAAAAAAATGACTAATTTTTATGCTTTTTGAGTGCTAAGATGCATGACTAAGTTAAAAATGTAGAATTTCAGAAAATTTAAATGAATTGAGATGCGAAGAATGCCATCTAAATACACTTTTGTATGAATGCAAAATTTGAAACCTAGTATGCTAATTAACAAATGCAAACCCTAATGCAAGGCTAGATCTATGATGAAAGACTCCAAAATAAGAGAAGAAAGTGTTTGAAAAAATAGGTTCACCAAAATGAAACATATATTTTTGGAACCCTATAAGACACTTACCCTTCTAGGATCTTTCACCTAAAAAGAAAGGAATAGGGTTAAAAATGCTTATGTTTCATTAAAGGATTTGTGTGAAATGGATGGAAAGAGGATGCACTATTCCTAAATGTAATGTTTGAAATTAAGAAACTAACAATATTGATTGATTAGTGAATGGAAACTAAGGTAAAACAACTTGTTTGAAAACACATTGTGTAAGGCAACAATGAAGTAGAAATAAATGTAAAGCTAAACAGAAATGAATGAAAATTGAAGTGTGCACTTGAAAGCTTGAAGGAGACTGGAAATTGCTTTAGAAATGTTGTTGATGTTGAAATTTAGGCCTGGTGGGACTCATTCACCATTCTGGGCGAATCAATTCTAGTTCTGTCAAACTGTACTGAAACTTATTTCTGACAGAAGGGTATCCAAAAATGTAAAAATCCAAAAATTGACCTTGGGTGGGACTCATTCACCACCCATGGAGAATGAGTCCACTTTTGAATATCTGAATTTTTAAAGGTGGATTTCTAAGCTTCCGATCTACACTTTGATGTTCCACAAGTGTCCACTTCTGAAACTTTGATTTATGGGTCTGAAAATGAGATTTTGTTTATATTTTGACTTGATGAATGAGGAGAAGATTTTATCAACCTTGAAACTTTATCTTCAATTATTTCCAAACTTCCAATAGACCTAGATCTACAAACACACAAGAAGAGAAGAAGAAAATGTTGATTGTTAGGGCATGGGGGTTTGCCTTGGTCAAACCCCTTTTAGGTAATTAAACCAAAATGATAAAAGAAAGTAATAAGACATGAAATAATGGAATATATTACCTTGCTATGATGTTGATCTTGAAATTATACAACATAACATGTAAAATCTTCCCTTGAATGTCCTCATAAGCTTTCTTAATGACTTACAATGAAAAAACCCTAAGTTGCTTGACTTGTGATGGAAGATTGGTGGATGAATATGTGAATTAAGTTAATAAATGTAAAAATGAGTTAAGAGAGGTGATTTTATAGGAAATTCACCTTATTTTCCTATTAATTGGATCCCTATGGCCAACATGAAGAAAAATTAAACTTAAAACCTAATTTTTTCCACTCAAAACTTCAAAAACGGCTCAAATGGGACTCATTCACCACTAATGGAAAATGGATCCCACCTAGATGGGACTAATTTTACACTAATGGCAAATGGATCCCACATGGGCCATTTTTGGTAGCTAGAATGCTGAGAAGTAAGAAAATTAGGCTTATATGATGACTATGTCGGTTATTTGATGAAATTATTCCTTGAGATGCACAATATGGGTTAATAGGGGCCTATTAGTGATGATGTAAATGTAAAATAGGGTTTGGGACACAAAATTCAATCTGAAAGTGTGATTAAATACACTTTATAAGACTAAAATGAGGTCCACATAGCCTAGGAAGGTACAAAAATGAATGTGAATGTGCAAGACACATTACAACACTATTTTAGCATTAAATTTAATTCACAAGCCTTCTAAATTGATGTGATAATGTTATTAAACACATTTTGTAATGTTGAATTAAGGAGAAATAGGTTCATTAGGTCTAGAAAAGCGTGAAAGCATCTTACAACACTTTACAACACCTTTACAAGACATCATTAAAGGCATTTCATATGATTTGCAAGGGTCCAAGACCTAGTGTGGACGCATAAAATGCCTCACAACACCTGAATCAAGGCCTCATTAAATCCATTTTATCATGAATTAATCCCATGTCAAGCAAAGGGTCCTTTTTTCTATGGAACACACTATTTCCTTGATTTATTCTTATCTTTGTCTTTGTGTCTTCCATGTGTTTTCTCTAGGTTGCCTTCTCAGCTCCTTCTCTTCTTTCTTCCTTGCATGGTATTCCTCTTTTGGCATCCTCCTCTAAACCTGATCTCTTTCAAGAGCCTAGTTCTCAATGAGTTTTATCTTCTTGTCTAACAAACCTACAAATACATAGTCCAATGAAAGAATAGAAATAAAATATTGAGACCTTGAGATCTCCTCTTTGTCTCATCGCAACCTAAAACTCCACTTCAACCCCCAAGAGATCCTCTATGTGTGCTACATTTTTATAGCAATCTTCATACACTATATGCATTTCTCCTTCTTTAGACTCTTTTTCATCTTCATTTTCGTCTGTTACACCTATAAACACATACTCACACAAAGGGTTAGCTTCAAAAACATAAGATTCTCTTGTCTCTTTAGATGCTTATAACAACCTTCCTTTCAACATATCTTGCATCTCATCCATTCTTGATGTTGTTCTCTTTTTCCTTCTTCTCCTTTGAATGATCTTATTGATAGGCCACTTTATCCTCTTACTTATTGGTAAATTCCAACCACTTTCCTAATTTTCTCTTTCAAGCAACTGTTGCATCTCAAGTTCCATTCTTTCTTTAATTTATTTTTTATTTTTTTCCATTTGTTCCAAGGCTTTCCTCAACTCTATGATCTCCTTGCTCAACATTTATTTGTTTTTCCTTCTCATTTTTCTTCTTCATCTCACTTCTCTCTTTTATCATCACTTGTTTCTTGCTTGGTACCTCCTTATTCTGCAAGTCTCCACAAAATTTTTTTCTCAACATTTCCATTCTACTTTCTCAAGCAAGTCTCTTTCACCTTGCTTCTTCTTGTCTTTGTGATACCTCACCTAGGTTTCCTCCTTTCTTCACTACCTAGTCTCTTCGCATCCAAGTTCTTGCTTCAACCTGCAAAATGAAAATACAAAAAACACCCAAAACTTTCATTCTTACATATTTTGGATCTGATACCAATTTGATGTAGATTAGGGGTGTACATTTGAACTTGAAAAAAACCTTAAACAAGTGTTTTTGTTCATCAAAAAGTGGGTTTTCCTTCACAAACCCTCATTCTTGCTTATAACCTTTCAAAAAGGAAAATTGGGCATATCTTTTGACTTAGACCTGGTCTACATTTAAGATACCCGTTTGGCCATTCTTATACATATCCAAAAATAAGGTATGGTTTCTTTGTACAGAGGGGCTCAAAATTTGACTATCCTACTTCTAAGATGGTTTTTTTGGGACTTTCTACACCTAAATGCAAGCAAACTTTCATTAGTAACTTCATAAAAATGGAAAACTATGAAATATCCTCTAAAGGGTTTTTAAATACCCTCAAAACATAACTTTTTCACCAATTTTTAGATATTTTTGATGGATGATTGAAAATATATGGAATTTTCTTGTTCACTAGAAACCTTAGGGAAGATTCAGACCTGTTGTTTCAAAAAATGCTATAACTTTCTCTAAACTTAATGAAATTTAACCCAAAAAAAACCAAATGAAATCTAACTCCATTATCTTTCCAACCATACAATTTCATGTTGTTTAAATTCCATATATATATGTACCACATGAAAGAATAGGACTATTACAAGAAAAATACACATAAAATTTTCTCTAAATTGATTCCAATTTTTATTCCCATATTTCCACTCTTCCCAACCTTGGGATTCGTGTTTACATGTATTTATGATTTCCCAAGCATTTTCCAACTACCAACCACCCACAACTAACTTTCTAATCAAAGTTGTAACCTGAACACACTTTTGACAACTTTACCAATGACAACTTTTACAATTTTGACATCGTTTGCATTATGAATTAAAAACATTCTAAAATGGTATAGAATAACTCTAAATGATCATTAATGGTCCCAAATGACTTTATTTACATCAAAAAACACAAAAAAAGAGACAAAAACCCAAATTTGAGCATGAGGGTGCTCCTACACAAGGCCCCCATTAAGAGCCACTCCTACGTGCAACTAGAAGACCCAATACATCAAATAGGATAAATTCATTTTGCACACTAAACAAAACCACATGAAACACATATCTAGAGTAAGGAATGGACCATCTTTCTCATAATTCATAACCACAATAACAATTAAACAGTACAAGGCTAAAGACCCTCATAAGCACATCCCAAGTATATTATCTACAAACTCAAAACAACAAATATAAAATTAAACCAATAAAATAATCCCCCAAGCCTCTAGAATGCTATCATTGACCATTTGCATAAATTACTTCTCCCCATAGGGTAATAACTAAAAAAAATTCAATGTCAAAATCAAACACAATAATCAATAATAAAATCCACCAAACAGTGCATTGAAGGGAGACATCATTTTCACATTATCTAAAACTCATTACTTACTCACTAACTTCACTTAATAGGCCATTCCACAATAATCCTCAAATGACTATGATCTCAATTAATCTAATTTATCAATTCAACTATTTAAACAATTGATATGGTAAATTTATAATTCAATTGTAAAATAATTATAAAGCGATCAACATTCATTAACTAACCCAAAGATAATCTAGAGAAAATCTTTTAGTTATCTAAATACATATACAAATAAATCATTTTTCTCCTACTTGATTTCAAACCAATTTATCTAATAAATCCTCCAATTATCTATATTAGAAAGTCATATTTTCTTTATTTAATTTTCCCCAATTTAATTTTCTGGCTTAATCATTTGATTGTAAAGACAACAATATTATTTTATTAAATTCATAATATATATGTATAATGCATACACACACACATATATGTATAACTCGAAAACAATATATAATACTTCCATATTGAATTCATATAATTCAAATTCTAACCACACACATATGCATCAAATGATATAAATTGAATTCCAAGCAAATCGAATTCCACATATAAGGAACACTCAACATTATTGAATGCAGTAAATAGTATCATGAATACAAAATTGCATGCCAAAGATATTGGAATACAAGGCATTGATTTCCTTTAATATACAAATCTATATGAAATCAAATCATACTAGGTGTAGACACTTAAAACTGACATCATGCATATTTAATTAAATCATATTTTCCCATGAATTAAAAAAAATTAGTTTATTTGATTGATCTCCTAAAGTCTCTTCATTTAATTAAATCAAATGTATTTAATTAAATGGATAGTGCATCAATTTCCTCCCTTTTGATTTAAATAAATCCAAGTATCTAAGTCAAATGGGTCAAATAACCTAATCATCACCTTAAATTAATCAAACCATGATTAATATAATCATAATCACCCATCACATCCTCTAGTTTTTCCCACTTGCACAAATAAATCAATTTATTGATTTATTAAATTCATCATCTTCCATCAACATGGCATAAAAAGAGAATATTCTTCCAAATTTGAAATCTCCCTCCAAGTTGGCATGTAAATCCAACAAAGCATTTAAGAGCTCTTACATGTCTCTTACATGTCTCTTGCAAAGGTCAAACATAGCATTTAACTCATCTTGTCATCAAATTCAATTTCAAATCTCCCCCTCTTTGGCACATTGACCAAAATGTGCTCATTCCTCAACCTCTCACATGTTGACAAAAGGCATCTTGTCATTGGTGGATCTTTAGTCCCACATCCTCCATATTTGGCATTCTTTTATCCTTCTTGGCTAGAAATAGAGACCCTCTGTATTGATTTAATCCTCCACAACTCCACAATCTTAGTATCTCTCTACACAACTCATTCAAGTTAGAATTTCATCTTGATCATCATTTCCACAATCTTCATAGCATTTTCATATCATTTTCATCATTTAGCTTAGCAAGGATTGGGAAAGGGCTTCTTTCCATAGAAGCACCAATCCACTATGGGATAGGTTTGAACATGCTTAGTCTCTTTGGTATTTTATCACTTTGTTTGTATTATTCAGCATGATTCAATATCTCATAGGGATGCTTGATTTGTTGTATTTAATTTGGAATTATTACTAATGTTCACCAAAGTTGAAGTATTTATAGATTTAGCATCCACAAAATGGCACTAGAAGGAGGGCGGATACTTTCTAAAGTGTTTGATGCTTTGTCACTGTTATTTTGATTTTCTTTTAGTTTTTGAACCAACGTTATTTGTTGTTTAGACATTAATTTGAAAAAAAAATTGGTTAAACTTTGTGCTCCTCTTTTGCTCCAAAATACATGAGTAATTTTTCTATGCTTTCACATTTTGTGGTCATGCTATCAAGCAAATAAATCGTACCTTGTGAATGATTGAATATATCTCAGGCATATTTACTATTCAGTATTTTGGATTTGGCTTTGTTCATACCAACTGCATTCACTACTGATTTCATTTTCTAAATAGTTTCTAAAAATCTCCTACAATAAAATATGTTTTATGCATATGCAGATTACCCTCCATTAAAAAGTTGCAAGTGTATTTAATGGAGGACAAAATCGTTCATTTGGATGACTCACATTGCACATTTAGGGATTTCTATTATCTCTTTATATATATTATATGTGTAAAGCATACCATGTGGTTTTTGATAGCTCCATTTTTTCATTCTGAGGCTTAGCCATCCATTAATAGTACACATATAATCTATGTACTTCTAGATTAAAAAAATGTACTCGTGAATCAACATAGTTTCGTTCGTTGTCTTAATCTTTAAAAGATTTTGATAGCATAGTATCATTTTTTATCTTAAAACTTTGACAGTGAGGTATGTCTGATAAAATGTCATCTTCTTTCAGAGTCTGACTTGTTGTAGTGGTGGTCACCATATTTGTTTACTTTATTCTCATTAACAAATATAGGTACTCATACATTTTTGTTTAAGTCTAATCAGGCAGTGTGGGCACTGCAAAGGTTGCTGAATTTAGCTTTACACTTGCTGCTTTCATTGTTCAAAAATCTCTAAGGCTTCTTCAATAGAAATGAAGTGACACCATTCTTGAGCGATGGCTTTAACAAATGTAGTTAGACTTGCAAAGTGGCACGATACTCGAGATGAGATAAACAAGAATGATAAGGGAAGATAGATAGCAGAGGCATTTCTTCATCAACCCCATACTCACATTGACGCCCACATTTTCATACCTTGTTTTAAGCTCCCATTTTGACGCAGGCTAGGAGGATGCTAGTTGAAGGGGCGAACCTACAACCAATTAATTCTAACAGTTTCAAGAAGCTTCACCGCATGCTACCTTTTGTAATGCAAACCCTTTCATTTCAAGGTGATGGTTGTTGAACCTTCATTCCTCTTACCACTGGCATAAAAGAAATTTTGCAGTTGAAGTAAATGTCGCTTTCAAAGTGTTTAAAACCTTCTCAGTCAACCGTATCCTATAGTCATCAAAATGCTTTATGCGTTGTTTTAAGCTTCCATTTTGGCACCAGTAGTAAGGACACTAGTAAAGGTTGTGATTCGGCGTTACGTTGGTAAGGATGCATGTTGGTTGGGAGTACGCTAGTCAAAGGTTTTGTTCTAGTTTAAACTGTGGAATTCAGCTTTACACCTACCAAATGCATTTGCTTGAATGTTTTCAAAACACTTTATTTGATGTTTCTGTCATATGCTTGCAAATTGCATTAAATTGATTTTTTTTTATTTGTTTCCTTCTTTTTTACCCTTGCCAACTGTATTTATCCCTCAAACAGTGTATCGATAGGGTATCAATTTGAATGATAGAGTAAAATTCTCTTTGCTATTTTCAAAATACATACATCCATCTTTAAGAGGATTTTATTATCTGACAATGCCCCAAGTTATTATGCAAACCATGCAGGTGAAGTGGATCCCATGGATGGCTAGTACACAGACTTAATGATAGTTTTTGAACCTATATTATGCTTAGCTTGTACTGCGGCTTGCCATCCTCGCAGAGATCTAACCCTTCCTGTTGGGCACTCTCATGGGTGTAAGTATTATTATTTATCTTTTCTTTCAACCGAGATGGATGGTAGGCTCCACATGGTCACACAGCTGAAAGTATACTCCGTATTATTTAACTTCTGTTATTGTGGGAGAATTAAAGAGGGAGGAAAACTAAAGACCAATTGAAGTGAGAAAGTTTCACTTTATTGGCACTAATAATATTTGCTAACTGCAACAAAATATTTCTAGAATAATGTAAAATCTTGTGCATCTAGATCAACCATTGATGATCAACAAACTGCCAAATCTTTGATAGGCAGGGTCAACATTACATTTGGTATTTGTTTATGTTCAAAATCGATTTAGTGCATGATGTGTCATTTGGTTGTTGTCTACTCCACTACGGAATAAACAACTCCCTATTATTAGATATATGGCCTACCGGTCTAGAATGTGTTGCAATGCGTTGCAGTCAAGAGTCATTTATGAAGTAGATCCAAACATCGAGCTAATACATGTTGTACTATCAATAAACCAGTTCGTTAGGATGCTCATTCAGTTTTAAAATATCTGCTTTCTTTTGCTAATAGGCTGGTGCATTTAATTTCTTTAAAAGCAATTGATGCATCTACCAATATCCATTACATCAAAAAGCTAAACGAAATCAAGAAATGCTTTACCAAAGATTTGTTTGAAATTGGAACATAGTGCCATAAAATCAAAGATTAAATATTCGATTGGAAAAGGTGGTATGGTATCATAAATGAATAGTACTTTCTTTATTATTGCAAAGCTGTTTTTGTGATAGACTAACATTTAAGGTTATATAGCTTTCTTAAAATCTAATTTTTTAGTGCTATAACTATTATTTCTTTTTAAAGGACTTTGCATAACAGAGGTAATATTTTGTGCATTGCTTAATTAATTCATTGAAATAAATCTTAGTGGTGATAACTTTGCAATTTGTTTACAGGGGGAAGTGTGCATAAAGAAGGTTGACATTGGAATCAAGCATTGGAATTGAGCGAAAGCAAGCAAGATTGGAGTTGAAGAAAATTGGACATTGAAACTCTAAATTCACAAAGCATTTTTTAATGCTTGGAGCTTCCATTCTATGCTTTAATTTTTTTGTTTTAGGCCAATTTTTGGGCTCTAAAATGAACATTACAAAAGCTTTCAATTTTCGTTGCACAGGGTTAAAATGAACTTTAGGCAAATCAAGTAGATTTCGTTTAAGGTTAACAATTGAACAAAAAAACTATCATTTGTCCTTTGGTGCTTGAAAAAGAACTCACAATTTCTTTGAAAGGTTAAAATGAACATGTGCTACTTTGTTTTTGTGATTGCTTACTTAAACTAACATCATCGAAAAGGACGTATGTGCTTCTCTCGCGCTTCACAATGATCTTGAGAATCAAAAGGCCTTTTTGGGGATCTTAGGGTGGGATAAAGTGATCACCTCCACATTTCATTTTGGGATTAAAATTAAACAAAACATTGTGCGAGTGTAAGTAAACCTATTGCATGTGTTCTCCCTTTGTTTCTAAAGGAAGGTTGATCACACTATGAATATGTTTAATCACTTTTGTTTATGATATTGCTATCAGGATTCAACCGTGTAGTTTCGAGTCAAACTCATTGACCCATGTTTCATGAGTAGTGGTTCACCGGAACCCATCTCTCATGATATCGAATGGTCCACTCAGCACTCATTGCATCTAGGTGATGCTCACAGAGGTGAAGCACTGGTCTGTCCCGGGAGGTCACCCATCCTGGTACTACTCCAGCTCAAGCGTGCTTAACCAGGGAGTTTTCTCCAAGGTTAAGCCCGCTTGAGTTGTTACCCCATTTGCGTGAACCACTACTCATGAAACATGGGTCAATGAGTTTGACTTGAAACTACATGGTTGAACCCTGATAGCAATATCATAATTTGACATGCTGTGGAAAAATACCTCCTACTTATCACTTTTGTTTATCTTAGAGGGCCTGCCTTGGGGAAAAAGTACTCACCCAAGGGAATGACTCAACTAGTAACACTCTAAAGCCAAGATTATTTCTAGCCGGGATATAAATGTGGGTATTGGAATAAATTCCAGTATCAAATGGTTGACTTCGACAAGAAGGGCAGCAATGATCTCTCACCATGTTGGGCCAACTCCTACAAACAAAAAGTCCAAACTAAAACCCTTGTTGTAGAAAGGCCAAAATCCCTATCTATTTGTTGGTGCAAGAACGATCATTTTGAAGCCGCCTAGCACTTTTATGGTCCTTAGTAGAAATGGAAAGCATGCCATGGGATTTTCATAGGTGTTGATGCTTGGCTACCTCATATAAGTGAGTGTCATGGAGGGCAGCCAGTGGGGTCAAGCATCTAACCATTCACTAAAGATAAGTGTACCTAGACTTGTCCAAGTGGGGACTCAACAAATATAGTCTTTCATATCTATAAGGTTGTGCTTGTTCTTGGTTACAAAATACCTTGCTTGTTCAAAAACATTGGGAAACACACATTCTATAGGAAAATCAAATTTCAAACCCCTTGGTTAGAGAAAATACCTTTGAAAAAACCCAAGAGCTATTTTTTACCCTAGGGATTACATCTCTAGAGGTTTCTAAGTAATTGGCTTTACATCTTAATATGCTCTCACTAAGGTCAACATAGGCAACCATTTTCTTGATTTCTTGGAACTTCCACATAGCACTTTGTTGGATGAAAAGAAGTTGGAACATTGGACATTTAGTTTGAAACATAATCAAGAGTGTGTTTGTGGTAAAAGAAATTAATTAAGAAAAGATTAAATCAATTGGACCCCACACATATGCTTTTGTATCTTTTGATCATATGATCTTCCATGCAAACATTTTTCTTTTGGTTTTGAACTACTCGTAGAGAAAAGTGTGTTCTTCAATATCTTGGTCTAGTAAAAAAAGTCTCTCTAAGTATCTTAAGATCAAAATCAAACACTTCATCCACCCCAAACATTTATCATCTCCATCCCACAAAAGAGCTTTGGAAACATCATTCTAGACTTGGGTAAATCATCAAAATCAAAATCACCTTGTTTAGTTAGGTGTATGGGAATGCATCCTTTCTCATACATTTAATTGAATTAGCAATCCTTTGAACAAGTTCATCCTAAGATCACATCTAACATCTTAGGGTTTACAAGTCCATTGTCCGAATCCAATCAAACCAATCAAAATCAAACCCTAGGTCTAGCATTGATCCAAAGTTCCTAAACGTTCAACACCCATATGATTCACCGATTTCATCATTCATCTAATCACCTTAGAGGTCAACAAGGTCAAAACACAAGAACATGGAATATAAGTAATCCAAGTCAACTAAACTTTCAAAGCCTTACAATTCTTATTGATTATCAACACTCACATCTATATAATCTATACATGGGATCATTATCTCCTACAAACCTTGATGGTACAACAAATGTGAGTATGCCTAGTCAAAAGTTTGGAACACCTTTCCCGATGATAGATTTAAATCCAAGTCCAAAATTACAAATCTATCAACCAAACAATCAAGACACGAGTCTTCAAATGAACAACATCATCCCACCAAATCCATACATGCCAAATGTGAATATACCAAGTACAAGTTTTCCAAATGTGAACATTTCAAATCCACACTTGGAAAACTTTGGGATAGATATATTTACAAATGTTGTTCAAAGTCCAAACAAGATGTTAACGACTCCAAGATAAGGTAACACAATCCAAAATCAAAGTTACCTAAATCAAGACAATGTTCAATTTCAACCTATAATTCCAAATTCGAACACCATCCCAAATCAGAACATTGTCCAAAATCAATTTTTTGATGATCCCATGTGAACACCACAAGTGTACATCCCAAATCTACTTGAACAAAAGCCAAAGCAAGGGAGTCAAATTCAAAATCAAGATCAAATTTCTCTAGAGAAACTTGCTTCACATGCCAAAATAATTGAATTATTGAGCCAAGAGATATCTTCACTCCAAAATCAATACACTCTTCCATTAGTTAATCCATGTCATAAAAGCATTGAGTTGTGTCCACAACTGCATCAAGAATAACATCTCTAATGTCAAGAGGCTGGATATCAAGATCAACAACATCAACAACAAACCTAGTTGCCTGATCTCAAAGATCAATCACTACATCTCCGAAATCAACCACCACAAGGTCAATTCAAAGTGCAAATATCACAAGGGAACAAACAAAAATAAACACCACTTGGGAGACCAATCGAATCAGTCTTGTAACAATTGGTACAAGAAAATCTCATCAACCTCCCTATCTATGGGAACTATCAAGAACCCCTAGTTAAACCACTAGGGTATAACGAGGAGTGGTCGCATCCACAAAAGGATATAAAAGTCACAGAAAATCCTAACCTAGGAATTGGACATTCCAGTAGGTGACTAATATCTTCTTATGGTCATTCATTTACATTGTCAAACTAGGGAGCGTATACTTGAAATGGAGCAGCACTGTATGTGCACTAACAACCAGTTTCAGTCACAATTTATTAGAAATAAATGCTTGGAAGGAATTCTACTTATGTTGCGGGAATGTAACATAAAGTCTTCTTAACTTAAACGTAACTTAATCAAAGTAGAAATCATGACAACTGTTACTAAAAAACAAACTATGATCTGGCCTTATGCTGCAAGAATAGACACAAGGATGGATTCCCAATGCTGCAGGAACAATATAAGACTGAGTTTGCACTGAAACCTTCTAGAATGAAATATAACTTATAATCAACAGAAGATAAACAACTAACTACAGATACTCACTAAGTGGTCCCCCTTAGCAAGCATCAACCAGTTATGCTAGAATTGAACTCAAAACTTCATTAGCTTTTATTCATAAACTTGGAATCATATACATTGATTGTTCTACTCACAAGAAAACTAACACAAAACACTGTTTCTCATTATAATCTAAATTTTACACTCTATTTCTCACTCGCGCAGGAGGAGAACTTATTTATATAAGGAAAATAACTAACTACCTAACTCTAACAGAGAAAGACGTGGACATAAGTGCATCCAGAAACTGAGGAACAAACTTTTTATAAATGAAGACATATCTGTTCAACACGATTCAAAGAGAATTTAGTATTCCACTCTTCCTAGATTAATGATCATTTAGATTTCCTCCCAATGATTCGGTCAGAGAGTCTTCACTAGAACAACTTCCTCGATGTCATGTTGGAAATGGAATTTACTCTAGGGCTGAGATGCACTACGCTTGACTCATTCATGCTCCCTTCAACAACCTGTGATGCACATGGCGGCATGAGCAAAAAAAAGAATGCATGGCAAATAACACGATGCACATTCATTAGTCACATATTAAATCCATTTCATTATCCAAAAACCACATGCATTATATCAGTCATTTAGGAGGTCAAACAGGGCAATTAATATAGACACATAGAGATGTTAAGCTGTAGTAATATAGGAATGTATTGCTATAGGATACTAGTACTCGATTTTTAGATAAAAAGTCTTTAATCAAAGAGTTAAAACAACCATTAACAATAAGAGTAAGGATATTAAAAATACATCATAATACTCAAATTATGAGCATATTTTGAGCTCATCATTTTCCCCCTACTTATCCTAATGATGGTCCTCAAATATTAAGCTTCCTGGCTATTTCACTAAAATCAGTAGGAGTAGCATGGCCCTGCAATGAAGTTCCAAATTTGTAGTAGAAACCTCTTAAATTTTGCCATCTCTCGTACCTGCAGGTTTTTGTATTCTCATTAACATCTGTAGCCTGAGAAGGGTAAAGTGGCCACATCAAAACTAGAGGTCGAAATGTTATTGGTAACCATAACTCAAACCTCTTTTGGAGACTAAGTTACATGTACTTCTCTATCCTTCGAAGGGCTGCTTTAAAGTTTAGAGGGCTATGAGGCAGATTTCCTTAGACCAACAGTTAGTTTCTCCCATCTTGTCTCTATTCTAGAAGATGAAAGCTTCCAAAACATATATGGTTGGCCTTTGAACTCATCATACACCTGCTTCCTGATATCAAATATTTTCATTCTTTCTGTTTGATCATTGAACCCATACACAACAATAAGCCAAGTTTTTAGCATTGTGTGGGGATCTGAGCTTTCAGGTCACAGTGGAATAGATTCATTCCTTTGAACTTCATCATAAGCCTCTAATTGTCTTCCATAATTAGTTTCATTGGCCGCCCAAGACATGAGTGACCTAAAATGAATATCGCCAATGTAAAGAAGTGGATTCAATTCTATTTCAGAGGGAATTATCAAACCATGCAAATAAAATTCACATAAAGAATTTTTTAGCCAACTAGGGGCTACTTGATATGCATCATAAAATTCCTTGGCTATGTGAATAACAAGATCTAAATTTATTGAAATTCTCATTAATTGAAACTAAAGAAATTGTTCTTTTAGGCTTATAGCATATACCCTAGGCGGTGGTCTACATTCCACAATTTTACCAGTTATCTTCATCATTTCATCCATTTTCTCTTTCATTTCTTGAATTTCCTATTTTTTCCTTTCAACTTCTCTTTTCAATTTCTTCTTTTCTTCTTCCCAAAGACTTTGTTGAATTTCAGTCTTGGCTAAATGGCGGAAACTCAAGGTTTGAAATGTGACAGGCCTCCATGTGGTCCTAAGATATTCCAAAAATTCAATCAACAGTGTCTTTTTATAAACAACCATTGCTTGACAAGTTGTAGGGGGTAATGAGGTGTCATTGGACACTTCCAATTGTTCAGGTTGTTCTTCCTCTTGCTGTAGGATGAATTCCTATTGCCGCACAGGAGGAGATTGTAGACCCTTATGGGCAACAAATTATTGCCAAGAAAGGGGTGATACATCCCTCAAGGAATGCTCAATCAATAGTTTAATGAGGGCATGATGGGCGATAGAGTTGTCCCTACCCCTCTGGGTTTTAAGGGCACATTGTTTCAAAAGGTTTAACAAAAAATTTGGGACATTAACAGCTAAACCATGCCTCATATGACTCAACAGTTTAAAATGATAGGAATGCAAATAGGAAAAACATCCCTCACAAGTCAAGTACCTGATTGGGAAAGGTGACATATTCTGAGTATGGAGGAGGCAGTGACACTCGTTTGCATCCTTGTTTGGAAACCTCCAAGGGTCCATCAATTGGTATTGTGAACTCTACCCTAGCAGAGACAACATTTGAAGAAAAAATTTATCCTACCACCGGAAGCCCAGTTACTTCTGCAATTCGCTCTTCTGTAACAGCTACTATCAAACCCCACACTGTAGCTTCTCCCACTGAAAGAGTTCTCAAAAACTCACTTGCAACTTCCTCATTAAAGGAATCTAACCTCAGAAAATAATTCAGCCAATCGCAATTATTGAATGCCTAAACTGCTTGAGGATTTTGCATCAAGATTTCATGAGCTATAGGCTCATGTCTTACTAACTGGCCACCCATATTCACAAAGTATCCCAGCTGAGATTTCTGAAACTCAAACTTTTTTTAAAAATTTGAAAAACTTTTTTTGCTCTGCTTCTTTCTACCCTGCCATCACTTTTCTCTACTTTTCCAAGAATGACTCAAAAGATAATTGCATGAAATGATTGTTAGGAACTACTCAAATCAAGCAGTTAATTGTTGTTTATGATGGAAACATGCAGCCATATTTGGAAAGTACAAGAAAATAAAAATATCTTAACAGTTGTGACAGTGACATAAGAAAAAGTTTGAAATGGATTATCTCGCCCCCTACTAAAAATGTGACATGTGTCCACACATGTGCGAAAGGATAGGCGAAGATTAGGAAATAATGATTGATATGTACATAGATGTTAATGAATAAATAAAATAAATAAACGATGTGACAATAAAAGATATCACGTACCTTGTAATAAATGCTCGTACATGCTGGGAAAGATCACAGCTCAACATGAAATGATGGCTGGAATTGAAACCATAAATGAGGGCGGTAAGACAGGATGGATGATGTGGAAGAAAAGGGGATGAATGGTGGTGATGGATGAAAAACAAAGAAAGTGGCTTCCTTAAAAAGGAAACCTTTATTATGGGCATGCAACGTAGAATTTTAAAGAGATGTTGTAGGAGAAAGGCCGAATCCTTTTGTTGTAGGAAGATCAGTGGCCGCATCTGAAACAAACTGCTTCATAAATTATTCTTTGGACGCTGGCTTATGATACAACCTAAGACGGTGTCCATTAACCAATAGCTTGAATCAGACATGATCTATTGTAGCTAACTGAACTGAACCATTATCAAACAATTTTTCTATTTCGTAAGGACCAAGCCATCTTGTGGTGAGTTTACCTTGATTTTCCTTATACCTGGAGTCATAGAGCAGCGCCTAATCACCGATAGAGAATTGCTTAGTTTGGATATGGTGGTCATGCCATTTTTTCCTTTGTTGCTGGATAGCTTCAGTATACTATAGGGAAGCTTTCCTTATCTCATTCAATGCATTCAGCTGCAGGAGGCATTCCTTTTGGGCTTCTGAAATATCAATGTTAAGCTATAGAGCAGTCCTTAAGGTCTTATGCTCAAACTCTATTAGCAACATGGCAGTTTTTCCATAGAGTAACTCAAAAGGAGTGAACCCTGTAGTTGTTTTCCATGTTGTTCTATAGGCCTAGACTGCTTCAGGAAGGTGACTGCTCCAATCCTTCTTGTGTAATTGTACTGTCTTAGTAAGGATTGCCTCAATTTCTCTATTGGTAACCTCTACTTGACCATTGGCTCGAGGGGGATAGGGGCTAGACTTTCTGTGCCTGATCTTGTAATCATTCATCAATGCAGTGATTAAGTTTGATGTAAACTGAGCTCCTTGATTAGTAATAAGTTCCCTTGGGACTCCAAACTAAGTAAAAATCTGTTCATACAGTAACTCAGCAACTTTATTGTCACGGACATGTATCATTGCTTTCACTTCCACCCACTTGGTTACATAATCAGTGCAAACCAAAATGTATGATTTCCCATTGGATGGAGGATCAATAGGCCCAAAAAAATCCATTCCCCACTTGTCAAAGGGACTGAATACCACTTGAGAATACAAGGTCATTTCATCAGATCTTGTTGGTCTCCCCATGCGTTGACATCTATCACATTTTTAGGTGTAGGCTGCAGCATCTTTGTGGAGTGTAGGCCAATACTATCCTGTAGTAAGCACTTTCATAGATATTCTCTTGGCTGCAAAGTGCCCTCCACATGGCTCATCATGACAGGCATGCAAAATGCCATAGGTATCATCTTCCCTAACACACCTTCTCATGACTTGGTCAGGTCCTGTGTAAAATAAACAGTCTGCAATCCATGAAAATTTAAAACTTTTTTCAACCAACAATTTCCTTTCCTTTGGTGAGAAGTGAGCTTGTATCTTGTTGGCTACTAAATAATTTGCAATATCTACATACCATGGAGTTTGAGCAGTAATAGAAAACAAATGTTCATCAAGAAAGCTATCATCAATTACCTCAGGGGTGGCAGGTGTAGTTGTTTGAAGTCTTGATAAGAAATCAGCCACCACATTCGCCCGACCTGACTTATCAATAACTGTGGTATCAAATTCTAGCAACAATAGGAGCCATCTTGCTAATCTACCAAATATAGAAGGCTTATTCATGAGGTACCTTATTGCTGCATGATCTGTATGGACAAATATTTGGTAACCAGTGACATAATGTTGAAACTTGTTCAGGGCATACACAACTACTAGCAATTCTTTCTCTATGACACTATAGTTTAATTCAGGGCCTTGAAGGTTTTTACTAATGAAATATATGGCATGCTCTATGGAATCCTCTTTCTATCCTAAAACTGCCCCTATGGCATAATCAGAAGCATCTGTATGTATATGAAAGGGAAAACTCCACTTTGGTCCTTGAAGAATAGGTGCCTGAGTAAGTAAGTTCTTAAGTTGCAGGAAAGATTTGTCACAGGCCTCAGTCCAGTTAAATTCAGAATCCTTAGTCAATAAGGCATATAATGGACTAGCTATTTTGCTAAAAAATTTGATAAATCTTCTATAATATCCAGCATGTCCTAGAAAGCTTCTAACATCCTTTTGTTTCATAGGTGTTTTCAATGTTAGAATAACTTCTATTTTTGCAGGATCAACTTGAATTCCTGCTTGAGAGATATGATGGCCTAAAACAATTCCCTCTTGCATCATCATAAAACACTTCTCACTATTCAAAGACAAATATTTCTCCTTACATCTTTTCAACACTTTCTCCAAATTGGGTAATGCTTCTTCATAAGTAACTCCATAAGTAGTGAAGTCATCCATGCAGATCTCCATAGAATTATGAGAAATGTCAACAAAAATACTGATCACTGCCCTTTGAATTGTTGTGGGTGCATTACATAGGCCAAAAGGTAATATAGAGTAGGAAAAAGTGCCCCATGGATTGGTAAAAGTTGTTTTGTCTTGATCCTCAGGGGTAATTCTAATTTGATTATACCCACTATATCCATTCAAAAAGGAGAAATACTTTTTACCAGACAATGAGTCTAGTACTTGGTCAACAAATGGCAGTGGAAAGTGATTTTTTTTAGTTGTTGTGTTCAGCTCCTTGTAGTCTACAAAAACTCTCCATTTTCTACCTTTTTTAGGAACAATTACCAATGGAGATACCCATTGACTATCTGAAATGGGGTAAATAAAACCAGCATCAAGTAATTTTTGGAGCTCATTTTTAACTATTTCCCTGAGTGTTGGGTTTATCCTTCTTTGAGGCTTCCTAACAAGTGAACAGTCTTCCTTAATGTAGATCATATGAGTATAGAGTTGAGGATCTATTCCCTTCATATCCCCATAGTCCCATGCAAAAGCTTTGTGTTGTTCTTGCAACATTGTGACTAGGGTAGTTTGTTGAGATTAAGGCAGCTTATTATTGATGTTCAAACAGCGGCCTAGAGACACTTCTACTTTCTTGGTAAGATCATTCATGGAGGCTGTTGATAAAGGTGGTGTATGTATTTCATGTGAAAGCAAATTGTGATAAACTGCAGGAAATTTAGGTGGCAGGCTCTTAGAATTCAGTTGTTGCAAAAAACACTACTGAAGGCAGCTATCTGGAATAGATGGGCTACCCAAATCAGAGTTGGACTGTAAAAATGTGTAAAAGCAAGTCATCCTCACTCTGAAGCTATGAAAACGGATTAGTTTGCAACATCATTAGCTGATCCAGTGAATTGACTTCTTCAGTTTCCTCTCCTAAATCTGGCCAAATTGGTTGAGACAAGTCTAGTAAAGGCTGGGCAGGTGGTTATAAAGCCAATTTCTTTCTTGACTGACCATCAGAAATTGTCATGTCTCCTTAACGACATCCTATAAAAGCATCAGTTGTGGCTAACCATGGTCTACCTAGGATGATAGGATATCCTCCCAAAGTTGTCTTAGTGGACAATATGGTGAAATCTACTGGGTATTCCCAAGACTCAAGGATGACAATGACATCTTCTACCACTCCATCAGGTGTTACTATGGAACTATCAACAAGCTGCAGGATGGTAAGTATAGACCGAATGGTTAGGATATTCAAATTCTCCATAGTATGCTTGGTCATTACATTGATGGTTGCACCAAGGTCAATCAAAACATTCTTTACTATTTGGCCATTAATATTTATTTGTACCACAAGACTCCCAGGGTCAGTATATTTTGGAATGACTACCTTCCCTAACATAATATCTGCCAACTGTCCTAGAACATGGATAGTTTGAGGATCCTTTTTCTTTCTTCCTGGTTTCTTCAAACAGGCCTCCTTAATGGCTTTTCCATAAATTGAGACATCTTTAATGGCTTGAAAAATGGGAATTTTAATGTGTACATTCTTTAGTTGATCCAAAATATCAAAGGTAGGCTCTTCCATAGACTTGGATGTAGTAATTTGTAATCTCTAAGGAAAATGCGGTTTGGCCTGACGCTGTAGGATAGGCT
This sequence comes from Sequoia sempervirens, assembly GCA_007258455.2. Classification (NCBI taxonomy): domain Eukaryota; kingdom Viridiplantae; phylum Streptophyta; class Pinopsida; order Cupressales; family Cupressaceae; genus Sequoia; species Sequoia sempervirens. Next base: position 1,004,657,764 of record VDFB02271358.1, read on the forward strand.
CCTTAGAGAAAGTATCTGATACAGGTATATGTTATGTAGGATCAAGAGGTTGTTCAGAGGTAAAATCTGGAATCTCTATAATTACAAGTGGCTATGGAGCAGGGAGAGTGGTTCCAGACCTAAGATGGATATCATGAATATTCAAGGCATAAGCTAGATACTGATTGGCTTCTACAAAATACATAGGTTGTTGTTGTTGCTGCTTATTATTAGGATTTGGCAATGGTTGAACAGGCATAGGCATTTGTTTTGGAGGGCCAGTATTTGCTGCAGGTGCTGCAGGAGGTGGTATGAGGGCCGTAGGTTGTGGCTGCTGAAGCTGCAGGGATCTAGGGGATTGGTTCTGCCATTGCTGAGAACCTCTCCATTGAGGATTCTGCTGCCAGTTACCTAAGGGTGGAGTCCATTGTCCTTGTGACTGTTTCCAACCTCCTTGAGGAGATTTCCATTGAGGACTATGATAGTTAGGCCAGTGCGGTTGAGAAGTATTCCAAAGTGGTGATGGGCCATATGTAGGTTGCCATTGGTTATTGTAATTAGAATAAGGATTACCAAAAGTCAGAGGCTCTTGAGGCATACCTTGTCTTTGAGCCCATGGTCGCCTTTGCGCGACAAAGAATACTTGGTCGTCATCACCCTCTACTATCTTAAAATTAGTAGGCAATTGCTTAGCCTCTAGGTTAGCCACCATCTTACATCTGCGGTCATGTTTCTTTTGTTTGCAATGTGGACATAACTCAACCAAGATTGCTTCAACTTCCTCATGTTTCTTTCAAGCTTGCATAGTATCCAAATGTGTAGCCATGTTGTTTATGATATCCTGCTTGAAATCAGACAACAAATTTGTGATCTCCATCCATGAAACTCCATTAATAGAAGACTTTCCCACTGTGGCTTGACGGCCTCTGCCCTTCTTAACAATTGCTCAAGAGTAGTTGAGACATATTTTCTTGATATCATCCCAAGGCAGTTGGGTTATATCTCCTCCTCCCATCAGATCCAGGGAATCTATACAGGTATCACTAATTCCCCTTAGAAAAAATAGTTTCTGAGATTCTTCATTGAGAATATGGTCTGAATTCTTTTTCAGGGAAAATAAAAATCTTGAAATATAGTCTTCCAGGATTTCATCCTCCTTTTGTTGAATTCTAAATATATCATCACCCTTACTGCCACCCTTACAATATTCCTTGTATTTCTCAAGAAATTTTGTTTGCATGGCTGACCAACTATCAACAACACCCCTTCCCAAACTCATAAACCATCTAAGAGCTCCTTCCTTCAAAGTAGTAGGAAACAACTTCAACCTATGAGCATCTGAAGTGTAATCATAGCTGTGACAAAAGATGTCAAACTCAAACAAGAAAGTGTCTGGGTCCTCTGTAACTAGTCCATAGAACTTGGGAAGCAATGAAGAAGGGATATTTTTAAGGTTATCATTATCTTGCTGAGAAATGATGGAGAATTCAAAAGCAGGAGGTCAATTAGGTGGATTACGTGCCATAGTTGCTTGATGGAGTATCAAAGCAAATGGATTTTTTTGAGGTTCTTTGTTAGCTGGGTCAAATGGAAATTCAACAAGCAAGTTTTTAGAAAATGGATTGATATCTTGGTCTCCTCCTTCCTCAAATAGATTATAAGCTGGATCAGAATTGTTATCAATGAATGGAAGGTCAAGGAGGAATCTTCCTAGAGTGTCTCTTCTTCTATGCATGCAATAGAATTAACCGTAACTTGAAGGAATTTGAAAATACTTGAATAAACACACTAAACTACTGCTAACAATGACTATGACAGGTTCTTAGCTTGACACCATCCACGACAACAATGCCAAAAATGGTCGCATCCACAAAAGGATATAAAAGTCATAGAAAATCCTAACCTAGGAATTGGACATTCCAGCAGGTGACTAACATCTTCTTATGGTCGCTCATTTACATTGTCAAACCAGGGAACATATACTTGAAATGGAGTGGCACTGTATGTGCACTAAGAACCAGTTTCAGTCATAATTTATCAGAAATAAATGCTTGGAAGGAATTCTACTTATGCTGCAAGAATGTAACGTAAAATATTCTTAACTTAAACGTAACTTAATCAAAGCAGAAATCATGACAACTGTTACTAAGAAACAAACTATGAACTGGCCTTATGCTATAGGAACAGACACAAGGATGGATTCCCGATGCTGCAGGAATAATATAAGACTGAGTTTGTGCCGAAAACTTCAAGAATGAAATTTAACTTATAATCAACAGAAGATAAACAACTAACTAACTACAAATACTCACTAAGTGGGCCCCCTTAGCAAGCATCAACCAGTTGTGCCAGAATTGGACTCAAAACTTCATCAACTTTTATTCATAAACATGGAATCATATACATTGTTTGTTCTACTCACAAGAAAACTAACACAAAACACTGTTTCTCATTATAATCTAACTTTTACACTCTATTGCTCACTCGCACAGGAGGATAAATTATTTATATAAGGAAAGCAACTAACTACCTAACTCTAACAGAGAAAGACGTGGACATAAGTGCATCTAGAAACCAAGGAACAAACTTCTCATAAATGAAGACATATATGTTCAACACGATTCAGAGAGAATTTAGTATTCCACTCTTCCTAGATTAATGATCATTTAGATTTCCTCCCAATGACCCGGTCAGAGAGTCTTTGCTGGAACAACTTCCTCGATGTCGTGCTAGAAATGGACTTTACTGTAGGGTCGAGATCCCCTGCGCTTGACTCGTTCATACTCCCTTCAACAACCTATGATGCACATGGTGACAAAAGCGAAAGAATGCACATGTGGAAAATAACACGATACACGTTCATTAATCACATATTAAATCCATTTCATTATCCAAAAACCACATGCATTATATTAGTCATTCGAGAGGTCAAACATGGCAATTAATACAAACACATAGAGATGTTAAGCTGTAGGAATATAGGAATGTATTGCTACAAGATACTACCCGAATTTTAGATAAAAAGTCTTTAATCAAAGAGTTAAAACAACCATTAACAATAAGAGTAAGGATATTAAAAATACATCATAATACTCAAATTATGAGCATATTTCAAGCTCATCAAGGAGCACCATTATGATTTTCACAAAACAACGGGACACACAACATCAAGTTGTATTTGACTCAAAAATCTCATCCAAGACCTTATTGATCAAAAGATAATCACTATTGGGGAAAATGATGAAGATTCAACCACTGATGATGGCATTTACAATCTCCCCACCATAATCATTGAAAATAAGGATCAAAATCTATCAATCAATGTGTATATTGAAGATGTTTCTACCTCATCTGAAGGTCAAATCAACATATATCAAGAGTCACTTTTTCAAAATCCACCAACCATATCCAATAATGATCCAATTTAAGAAATTTCAACATCATTTGACCCTATGGTCGAAGACATTAACAATCTGTCCACCTTAATTGTTGGAAAAAATGTTCAAGATCTCTCCATTAATGAGCACATTGAAGATGTTTCTACCCCATCTAAGGATCAACTCACCATACATCAAGAGCCACTTTTTAGTGATCTATTTCAAGTTGTGTTAGAGTTATTTGTTCCTATTGACATAATCCATGACCCATCGACCACTGATCATGTTGAAAATGTCTCTATATTGCCTTATGAGTTAAAGGACGTATCTCAAGGACTTATTCTAAATCATGATCAAAATATTTCACTAAGGTCTAGTAATGGTCCCTTCTAAGACATATTGACATCCTTCAACCTTAGGGTTATAGATACTGAAGTAATCCTCAACTCAACACTTGACCTAAGTCCACCCAAAGATCAAGAGAATATTGAGTCATTTCCCATGTCTAATGAATACATCCAAGAACCCTTTGTAAGCAATCTGTCGTTTGAAATTGACCCATGTCAAGAACTTGATCCAAAGCATGTTGAAAGCAATTCTGAAATCATTCAATATCAAGAATTTGTATGATCCCCAAGCTACTACAATAATCTAATGGACACTCTCGTATCTATACAAGGTGATCATATCCACATAATACATACTCCTCCATCTACCCATGAGATGCTTTCTTTGGATGGACATGTACATGATATTCCTTCATAACATGATTCCTTTACTCCTAACATTATTACACAAAAAGAGTAGGCTATCAATTCCTACAGTCAAATAGAGTTGCTGACATTGGGATCAAATATATCCCAAATTCAGATTGAGGACATCATGTATGAAGATATCCAACATTATCCACTCAAAGAAACAAGTCAAATGGAATAGGATATTCTAGAGTCAGTAGAGAAACAAATTCCAATAACATCATTTGTAGTGGTCATTTATTAGAGAATTCATTCTAAACAAGACATCTCAAAATAAGAAAAAAAAAGGAACAAAGGTGTTACTACCACCATACTGGGGGAAACTATGTCTCAAGAAAACATCAACATAGGGAGCACGAAGAATCTTTATGGTGAAACCATTGCCAATACTACAACCAACCACGTCATGAATCTTCATCCACCCATCACCCCATCCACGAATTGGGACCAACATCAGAAGAAAGACTTGAATCAAAGCACAAAGAATGTTATCAAAGTAAGAGAAGCTAAGAAGCATATATGACAAATCAAATAGAAATGGATACCAAAGAATACAAAGAAATATTATCCCTATCAAATTCCATCAGTCAAAGAAACTATGGGGAAAAATAAAAAAGGGAAAAGTATCCATCAAAGATGTACACAAAAGAAAAAAGAAAGCTTTTCAAGTGATGTACAAAGTGTATCAAAGAGTTGGTCCTAAATCCATGCACACTTTCGTATCCACCCATCATTGCTCATCTTCCCAAGTTTGGAGAGTCAAAGATTCCAAACTGTCAACCAATCCATCTCTTATCCCTAAACAAACTCCATCCACACCTCCACACATGATATCCAGTTCTTACATTGACCATGTATTGGAAATGACCCTTCATCATAGGGATTCAGAAAGCACTCTATCACGATGTGCGCACAAAGAAAAAGTTAACTCCAATATCGATGAAGCAGATCAGGAATCTCAAAATTTTTATTCAAGTGCACGTATCTTAGCAAAGCAAATTTTTCAAGTAGGCTATCGATGGCACATCATGACAGAATAATATACATCAACACCACTAGATGGTTCAACATGAGTTTAAAATCTTTCAGAAAAATCCAAAAATATGAAAATCCAAAAAAAATTAGAAAAAGGATTGAAAATAGTAAAGAAAAAAAATTGTCCTCTAGTGAAAACTGCATGGGCGGCACTTTGGATATGTACCATGATGAAAACCTAGTAAATAGGTGTCATGTGTAGAATTGAGCATCTATGTGAACTATTTCAAGTGGAAGCACCTCATCCCATCCATAATAAATCCAACATTTCATCCATCTTATCCATAATAAATCCATTTGAATCCATAAACCATTTATCTAATCCATATTTATCCATCTGCATCCATATTCCAAGTTATCTTGATCTTGACAAAGTTTGGTGCAAAATTTACACTTGCTTATGGTAAACATCTTGACATGGGTCATTTTCATTGATTCTATCCTATGCAACATTATCTGAGCCAAGAAGCACTATCCAAATGAGTTTTTTTATCTAGACACCTTATCTTATCACAAGATAATCCATATCCATCCATCCATGCACCTATCCAGGCATCCACCCATGGCATTCCATACATTGCTAGAACACTAGGGGCAGATATTTACATCTTGCTTTGAACAGAAATAAATCTTGATCTATATCCTCCAACTTATGTGGTGATCCGAACATTGGCAAATGTAAAATGAAATTGGTCAAAGCATTTATGATCCAAATTCCAAAGCACTAGCCCATGGCATATTTTGACGAGCAAACACTCCTTATCAAGCTTCATCTTTCACCAAAAATCAATCCAAACAATCACTATTAGTCACATCTAACGTGTGGTTCAACGTCACATCAAATCATTCAAATAAATTTTGTTCCAAATCAAGCTTCATCAATCCTGATCAATCAAATCCAATAAAAAAATCATCATCTCATAATATCCTTGAGTTGCTTAACACTATCCTTGCATTGTTGTGTATCCTCAATAATGTTATCATCATCAATCCTTCATCATCTTGGGATATTCGTCCTAATCCTTGTGTTGCGTAACATTATCCTTGCATTGTTGTGCATCATCAACAATGTTATCACTATCAATCCATCAATCTGATCAATCAACCTTAGCTTGATTTTCAACAAAATCTCAAAATAGATCACTGATATCGTCACACACACCCATATCCAAATCGTCAAAATCATGCGAAAAATCCAAAAACATCCATAACATATCAAAAATCCAAAAAATCCAAAATCATATCAAAATAAAAAAACACTCAAAAAATTAGAAAAACATCAAAACATTGGAATCTGAACTACGTCATCTCTAAGCTTAAAAGTAGGAAAGGCTCATCTTTGATTAGCCCCTGAGACACAAAATCCAAAAACATTCATAAAATCTCACAAAATCCAAAAACATTTGAAAAAATCAAAAATCAAAACATTTGTAAAAATCTCAAAAATACCAAAAACAACCTCAAAACATTCCAAAAACGTCAAAAACATCCAAATATTTGAAAAAATCCATCCATCTCATCTCGCTTTCAATAATAAATCATCCATAATAAACTAATCATCACCTTCATCCTTTGGCAACATAAATAGAAACAATCAAAACAATCAACAAAAGCAAACTTCAAACACAAAATCAAAATTGAAGCAACAAACCGTTAAATGCAAAATCAAACTCTTGATCATTTTCAAACATGTTAGTCAACTTTATATCAAAATCCTATCAAAAAACTTATCAAACCATCACCATCCTATACAATGCATGTCCTAGGATATATCATTCTGACAATGGACATCATTTTGGATATCACCTTGGATTCTTGTCCTTTCAAAACACATCCCTTTGGTTGAAGGTATGAAGAACATTGGCTTGTTTGTGTACTTGATCTTTTCTTTTGATTTATCTTATTGTGCTCATTCCAATGACCTCTCGATGAATGTCTAATCAAAGCGATTTAGAGAGATGGGAATGAGGCAATGATCATGATCTTTTGTCTACTATGCTTGTTGGACCTTCTTGTAATATAACTTGGCGAATACTTGCTTTGTTAGGTACATCCTAGCAAGGTTTTCATATGTCAAGTGTGAACACGAATACTCCTATCTGTTTGTTGAGTCAAATTCCATCGTACTAGGTACAACGCCATCCTGGTTCTTTATACCTTGATGCATCGTATCTATGTGTGTTATCAAACATAAGGTAAGTAGCCCTTTTAAAAGTCCCAATTCTTGATAAGAAAATCACCATCTCATCATCATCATCTCTAATAAAGTCTCGTCAGATCATGGAATTGTTGGCTCCTCTTGCCATCATCTCATTTCTTATTTCTTCTCTCTATGCTAACATAACATCACCAATGCATCCATCTTGCATCCACAAACCATTAGCATACATAAATCTCATAATCATAGCATATCACATCATCTATCTCATCCATCTCACATGCATTTTCATCATCATAATATAGATCTGTTAGTCTAAGCATCTCATAAAATCATACATTTGCATAAAACATCCATTGCATAATCATATAGGCATTATCGCATCATTCATCATCACATCATATCATCATTTAAGTTGTTTAGGATAATATAGAATGGTTATTCTAAGCATCTTGAAAACATCTCATTTGCATCATCATCAGAACTATCCATTTTAAACCTCTTTATCATGAGATCGACCCTCAAATCAAATCTTTTGGCCTGATCTCTCGAGGGGGCAATGTACTAGTATAATTCTTTCCAATGGGGCATCCGAAAAAATTAGAAATTTTTTGAAATTTGATCGCGACAAGTTTATTCTTTGAACCAACACAGCAAGTACATTGCTTCAAAGAGGGGAAAAATGTAAACACGTAAAATTGACATCATGCATATTTAATTAAATCATATTCACCCATCAATTAAATAAATTTAGTTTATTTGATTGATCTCCTAAAGTCTCTTCATTTAATTAAATCAAATGTATTTAATTAAATGGATAGCACATCAATTTCCTCCCTTTTGATTTAAATAAATCCAAGTATCTAAGTCAAATGGGTCAAATCACCTAATCATCATCTTAAATTAATCAAACCATGATTAATCTAATCCTAATCACCCATCACATCCTCTAGCTTTTCCCACTTGCAAAAATAAATCAATTTATTTATTTATTAAATTCATCATCTTCCATCAACATGGCATAAAAGGAGAATATTCTTCCAAATTTGAAATCTCCCTCCAACTTGACATGTACATCAAACAAAGCATTTAAGAGCTCTTACATGTCTCTTACATTTCTCTTGCAAAGGTGAAGCTTAGAATTTAACTTATCTTGTCATCAAATTCAAATTTCAAATCTCCCCCTCTTTGGCACATTGACCAAAATGTGCTCATTCCTCAACCTCTCACATGTTGACAAGTGGCATCTTGTCATTGGTGGATCTTTAGTCCCACATCCTCCATATTTGGCATTCTTTTATCCTTCTTGGCTAGAAATAGAGACCCTCTGTATTGATTTAATCCTCCACAACTCCACAATCTTAGTATCCCTCTACACAACTCATTCAAGTTAGCATTTCATCTTGATCATCATTTCCACAATCTTCATAGCATTTTCATATCATTTTCATCATTTACCTTAGCAAGGATTGGGAAAGGGATCCTTTCCACAAAAGCACCAATCCACTATGGGATAGGATTGAACATGCTTAGTCTCTTTGGTATTTTATCACTTTGTTTGTATTATTTAGCATGTTTCAATATCTCATAGGGATGCTTGATTTTTTGTATTTAATTTGGAATTATTACTAATGTTCACCAAAGTTGAAGTATTTGCAGATTTAGCATCCACACTAGGAAATTGACTAACTACATCAAGTATTCAAAGCAGTAACAATACTAACTTGCAGCGCATAACATTATAGTTTATTAAGCTCTAATATATATAGATACTATGATTCACGTGCAACAAGTAATCCAAACACAGACACAAGGTAGGGGTGCCATGATAAGCATACAACCAAATGAAATACAGATTAAAATCCTCAAGCACTGCATACAGTGAATCCACTTGGAAATGGAGGCAAAAGCATCAAACAAAGAAAATGCAGGCATAAATTTTTATGTCAAATAATGAAAACCAGACAAGCCTAATGCATAGTATTTGAAGGAAAACATAGGAAAGGATGAAATATAGAAGTTGTGGAAGAAGGAGAATCGACATTGAGAAAATATGAAAGCTCTTCAAAATCTATGAATTAGTGAAACACCCGGAGCACATCCTAACATTGCAAGCTTGTTTCTAGGCGCATGTAGCCGCACAACTTGAGTGGATGAGGGTTGCACCTACTTCACATGTCAGTAATCCTTATTGCATTATAACATAGTTGATCATTAGGTGCACATGGTTGGCCTTCTGAATTCCATAAAATGGTATGCAAAGTTGGAGGAATTGGCTTAGCGAATGAAAGTAGCAAGGTGTTTCAAGATTCAATAATTTTACTTAATGTTGTGGGAGAAAAGAAAAAAGAATCATTGATCAATCACCATTATGAAAAGTTAGCAGTTTTAATAGGTTTTTTAAACATGGCTATCATAAAAAGATTAGAGTTGTTAAGAACCTCCAAATATGATATGATTTCCACGATGTATCTACATTCATCTCCAAGGTTGTTGCAAGAGAAATTGTTCTGAGAGATGTGAACCATTTCCATCATTTAAACAAGTGCATGATTTTTGTGGAGAGTATGGGTAATGCTAAATGTGATGTAAGCAAGGTGGTTGATACTCACAATCCAACACAAAATAACCAAACATTAACAAGGAATCAACTTTTGCAACCCTATTCTCACCCCTTTTCACAATTACACAACAAGAGGCGTGTAGCCCTCCAAACTCAAATTTAGACAAAATCTATTTGAGAAGGCCATAAAATGGCCTGAAAAAGATCAATTAAGACTCAACAAAGAACCCCAAACAATATAAAAATAGATCCAAATAGGTTTCTTTGAAACAATACTAAAAACCAATAGGCTGCCCTGCCTTTTAGGCTACTTAATTAGCCCTAATTTACAAAGGAATTACTTCCCAAATGCTTGTTCAACACTTAAAATCCCTTGACAGTCACAAATTGTGATGCAAACCCACAAATTCTCCAGTCATTTCTCAAATACCTGACCTCTAGACTATTGATCCATGAAACCCTCAATTTCCTTGCACAAACACTAGGTTTTTCTAAAAATAAAAACTTCAAAGCTTTCCAAACTCAATCAATGCATCCAAAAGGTTTAACTAGGTCTGTACAGACTCTCTATACCTTCACAAGACCAATTCCATTAGTGTTTCATCAAAACCCTTCTTTAGTTCCTCATTTTCACATGAAAAATGCTTTGCCCAGCACTAGGGAATCATACCAAACCAAAAAACTCGCTTCCTTTTCCACTCCAACCTATATAAACATCTATCCTAACATATAACATGCCATTCCTCTAAGAAACATGACATGAAAATAGGAGGAATGGCTTATTACATTATTTAAACTTCAAACAGAGCCTTTTCTAGCCTGACACAAGAAGTTATAGAGAATTAAAGAGGCCTTCCTCTAAAATTAATATTAGACTCTCAAAATGATTTTAAATGAAAGCTAAAACATGTTAGAATAATATAAAATGAATTTTAGAACATTCCAAGTCTGTACGGGTCCATATAAAATGTATAAAGTTTAGGAAGGTAGTGAAAATGCAGAATTAATGTTGTTTCTTTTAGTGGGAATCACATTACAATCCTTATCAACTACTCCTCAAGCCTTGAAGATGATTTTTATACATATTCCCTCCAAAAAATAACCACCCAATGTACATAACTAAATTTTGAAATTCTTAACTCTTCATATTCCCCTAAGTTGCATTTTGACAATTTCTACTTTTTGGCAACATTTCCAATTTTGCTTTTGCAATTTTTTACATATTCGACACCTATAACCAAAATCCCATCCAATTACATAGAAAATGGTCTTTTTAGACCTTTTTTTAATATAGATAGACCCAAACTACCCCAAATCCCCTAGACTCACCTAATGACCAACATCTCAAAACCTTCAAATGATCAAAAATTGCAAATAAGGCTTAGGTGCTCCTGCACCATACAACCCCACTGAAAAGAACTCATGCCACATCAATTGTGTCTGGTACCAATTCTTCCAAGCTTCACACATATTCCTTTAGTCTAGAAATCCTCTCCATTGGTTCCAACATTGAAGTCCTGCATTCTTAACCATGCTTATACTTGAACATGTCTTCAATTCTACAATCATACCTGATGATGGTATTTTACCTATTCCCTTACCAAATCCTAACTTTATTCCTTATTCTATACCTGTAAACAAACATTTGTTAGTAATTTCTTGAACTGAATTCTTTGTTACCTCATCTTCATGCTTGCATCTGCCTCTATTATCTTGTCCATTCTGTCCTTTTACCACTGTCATCAAACTTCCTATCTTGTTAACATTTGATACCACTATATTGTCATATTTATTAACCTTTGTACCTACAGATCTAGCTAGCTTTGCAAAATTACTCTCAACTATAGGAAGCACAATGGTCCCCACCAAAACATTCTCATTCAAATTCACTATCAACTCCTTTTCTACTATATCAACTTTCACATCTACTGTCATACCTTTCTCAAACTTTGGACTGATTGTAACATCAAAATTTTTGTCTTCCCTTACAACTTCAACAAACTCTTTCTTCCCACACATGATAAATTTTTCCTTACCTTTCTCATCTTCCAACAAAGGGGTCAAAACAAACATGCATCCATATTTTACTATGGTGTATGTGTTCTCTCTTCCATCATACATTGCACACTTTTCATACTGCTAGGGCCTACCTAGGAGTAAATGACAACAATCCATAGGAAGAATCACAAACTACCTTATCCTTATAACCCCCAATCTGAAACCCTACCACAACTTGTTCATTGACCAACAAAGATTTCCCATCACTCAACCAAGAAACTTTATATGGAAAGTCATGATGAACTTTTTGCAAATTCAATTTGTTAAACATCTCACTTGATACCATGTTTTCAGTAGAGCTAGAATCAATAACAATTTTTCATAACTTTTTTTTTCACTTACAAGTGCTCTTGAAGAGGTTCTTTCTTTGCAATGGTTCCACCTCCTTGAATTCCTTCAATAAAGTCTTCCTCATCATCAACATTTCCCTTGTTTTAAAGGAGTAGCTCTTAAACTTGGAGAATTTGTACTCTCACACTCCTCTTCTTGAACTAATTGTGCTCTCCTTTTAGTCCTATTGTCTCCACTTAATGAAATACCAAAATATTTAGGACACTTCCAAAAAGGATGACCATATTCATTACAATGATAACATCTCCCTACAAAAACATTTGAATTTCTACCACCACTAAACCTACCTCTACCCCTAAAACATCCTCTAGTATCAACACCTTGCTCCTTACCTTTATTGGCTTCTTCTTGTTCCTCTCCCTCTTGTACTAGTGCCTCTTCCTCTAACCGATTTATGTTGCCTTATTTTGATCTTTTCCTCCACCCTGATTGTTAATTGAAAACACTCCTCAAAAGTCTTTGTGTTAGCAACAACAAGTTCATCTTGTATATTCAATATAAGACCACCTAGATATCTAGCCATTTTTTTAGCTTCATCTTCATCCCTTCTTGACCTTATACTTATTTTATAAAATTCATCTATATAGGCCTTAACTTCTAGATCCTTTTGTTTCAATCCTTGCAATATTTTATACAACTAAACTTCATAGTCTTTTGAAAGAAACTTACCTTTCAATTTTTTTACCATCTTGTCCCAATAAGTTATCCTTGACATGCCTTGCTTTCTCCTTTCTACTTGATCATAATACCACCATACAAGAGCATGAACTTTGAGTTTAGTCTTTTCCACCTTCACCTTATTTTCATCTAAAATATCTTCACTTTCAAAGTGATTGTCCATAGAGGAAATTCAATCAAGCAACTCTTCTTCATTAAAATTTCCACCATACATAGGAAGATAAAATTTTACCTTCATTGAATCACCTTTCACTGATTCGAGCATATTTACCATCCTATGATCTTCAGGGTCTAGCTCTTCATCAACATCTTCATATTCTTCGTATTCTTCCTTTGTTTCACTCTCTTCATTTTCATCTCTTCTTTTCTTTGTCTCTAAGGTAGCAAGCCTTTCCAACATAGTATTATGTGACTCCAGAAGCTTAGCATGCTTCTCCTTTAGTTCCTACAATTCTCTAGGAGCACCAATACCCTTTAGAGGCATTTTCACAAATTTGTCTTTTCACCTTCCAATCGCTTTTCTTCAAACCTATAAAATTCAATCACAAAAGATATTGTCCCCGAGCTTTGATATCACCTGATGTAGGTAAGGTGGTTGAAACTCACAACCCAACACAAAATAAATAGACCTTAACAAGGATTCAACTTTTGCAACCCTATTCTCACCCCTTTTCACAATCACACAACAAGAGGCTTGTAGCCCTCCAAAGTCAACTTTACACAAAATCCTTTTGAGAAGGTTGTACAATGGCCTAACAAATATCAATGAATAATCACCAAATAACCCCAAATAATATAAAAAAAATTCAAATATATTTCTTTGAAATAATACTGAAAACTAGTAGGCTACCCTCCCTTTTAGGCTACTCAATTAGCCCTAATTTATAAAGGAAGTACTTCCCAAACACTTTTTCAACACTTAAACTCTGATAGTCACAAATTGTGATTCAAAAACACAAATTCTCCAATCATTTCTTAGATACCTGACCTCTAGACCATTGATCCATGAAACCCTCCATTTCCATGCACAAACACTAGGGTTTTTGAAAAATCACAACTTCAAAGATTTCCAAACTCAATAAATGCATCCAAAAGGTTTAAATAGGTCTGAAAAGACTCTCTAAACCTTCACAAGATCAATTCCATCAATATTTCATGAAAACCCTTCTTTAGTTCCTCATTTTCACATGAAAAATGCTTTGCCCAACCCTAGGGCATCATGCCAAACCAAACAACTCACTTCCTTTTCCACTCCAGCCTATATAAACATCTAACCTAACATCTAACATGCCATTCCTCCAAGAAACATGACATGACAGTAGGAGGAATGGCTTATTACATTATTTAAACTTCAAACAAAGCCTTTTCTAGCCTGGCATAGGCAATTACAGAGAATTAAAGAGACCTTCCTCTAAAATTAATATTAGAATCTCAAAATTATTTATAATGAAATTTAAAACATGCTAGAATAATATAAAATTAATTTCAGGGCATTCCAAGCCTGTACAGGTTTGTATAGAATGTGAAAGAATCAGGAAGATAGTGAAAATGTAGAATTAACATTGTTTCTTTCAATGGAAATCACATTACAATTCTTATCAATTGCTCACTGAGCCTTGAAGAGGATTTTTATACATATTCCCTCCAAAAAATAACCACCCAATGTACATAACTAACTTTTGAAATGCTTAACTCTTCATATTCCCCTAAGTTGGATTTTGACAATTTCTACTTTTTGACAACATTTACAATTTTGCTTTTGCAACCTTTTACATATTTGACACCTATAACCAAAAACCCATCCAATTACATAAGAAATGGTCTTTTTAGACCTCATTTAATATATATAGACTCGAACTACCCCAAATACCCTAGACTCACCTAGTGACCAACATCTCAAAACCTTCAAATGATAAAAATTTGCAATTAAGGCTTAGGTGCTCCTACACCAAAATGGAATAATAAAAAAGATAGACCTACACAATATTATTGTGTCCTAGAAGAATGCATTCCAATTCAAAAGCATAGTCAAGGCATGTGAACTGATTGACAGAAACCTTGAAAAGGATTTGGCCCATGAACTGTAATTATTGTAGGTTAGCACAAAATGAATATGTTGAAATCACTTTAAAAGATTTCATGCAAAAAGAAATAATTAGGATCATGGTGTGAGATCTGTATGTTAGAATGCCTCATAGAAGAAGAAAGTCTCCTAAATTTGGAATAAGAAAAAGATGGGTTCATTCATGATTGAGCAATGTTAACAGGGTGAGGACAATGGTACAAAAATCGAATGCAAAACATAAGTATTCATTAAATACTATATAAGAGACTGCTATAGTGATCACATATTAAACACCATTGGTTATAATGGTAGGGTGAATGAAAATTAATGCTTCCAATAAAAAGGAGTATGTCATCAGAGTCAAGAAATACAACATGCATGGATATTGCAGAGAGGGCCCTAGATGCAAATATGCACAAAATAAATTTTATCTATAAGGGTTCAAAGAAAATTTCAAGCAAATACAAATGGAAATTAGTCTAAGGTATCAAAATCTATAATGGAGTAAAAATTCAGCATTGAACAACATGCAGTAAGATGAACAATCAATCGTTTGCAATCAACAAAGAGAGAACGAATTCCTATTGCATTGAATAGATAAATGAAACAAAGAATGATGAAGAAGCCAACCTAGATTCCTACATGGTTGAAATGACGTTCGGTGTCAGAAGAAAACCTCTACATCTACAATGATCCACTTCTACAAAGCATTAACCAAATCATCTGTAATTTACCCCAATCCTCAATTTTTGAAAATAATCAATTAAATGCAATTATTCAATAGATAATTTCTTGTAGACACAGTTCTCTATTCGAACCCTAAAAATTCAATGATAATAACAATCCCCCCTCATCTCTCCAAATTGATAATTATTATAATTTTTCCAAAAAGAAGCTGTAAGATTTTTTAACACAAAAATTAGATAATTTTTTTGTAAAATAACAATTTTCTATTCTTCAAATAGCTCGAAGTCACACATGTGCTCTGAGACAATTTTTTTTCTATATTTTTACTTATTTTTACAATTTAACCATTATCTCCTTATAATTTAATATTCTATATTATATTATCTTCCCACCTTTCTAATTTATTAAAAACTCAACATTAATAATAATATCTTTATATTTAATTATCGAAATACTTTATAACTTAATAATTTAATTTAATAAATTAATTAACCAAGATCAAGTTTTAACAAACATCATAAAAGGGTGAATCATGGAGGGGAACTACACATGCCACGTAGATATGGAGAGTGGAGGACGAGTCATGAATAGACACACTTTAACCAATAGATTTCATGCCAAATATGTGTTCTGGTGCAAAAATCAAGCCATGTATGGGAAAGTTGATCTAGCTCACAAAAAATGTTGCACAGTTATTGGTGAGAAAGCCTGAACCAAGGGTGATGCATGAGGTGTGAAGAGAGTAGGGTGCAAGCTTCCTACACAATGCATTTCCTCTCCCCTACCAAATGATCAACTATGTCTCTGTGGGCCTATCATGTGCTGCAAACAAAGGTCGTGTAAACCCTTGTAGTGTTGTAGGGAAACAAACAAAGACAAACCTACACACAAAGATATTTTTTTGCAAATTGAATTAGAACCTAAATTTTAATCATAACCTCCAATAAAAGTATATTGAAAATGGGAGTAGTCGCATGAGACTGTAGGTGTGAAGGCCACTTAAAATATTAGGAGGTTGAGTGGACAATGTATCACACAAAAGGAAATTTCCTTGACCTTTGCTTGATGCTTGAAGCACTACTAATGGAGAGTGTGCAAAGGCCTATCAAGGTCGACTGAAAAATACAATTCCACCCTTATCATTGGAATGGGTGCAAAGACTACAGATTGAGTTCCCATATAGAGATTGAGATACCATGTAGAGATTACAATAGACACCAAGGCTAATGATGTTATCACACAATCAAAGAATTGTTTTGTGCATTCTTTCATTACAAAAGACAACATTTCCTCAAGAGAAAAGGTAGCTTGCAAATAGACACTGGATACAAATAACAAACCCAAGATCAGGGTGGGGTCAATTCACAAAATAAAATAAAATGGTTCACCTAAAGACCTGCAACTATCTCCTTTCTACGCTGATACCATATAAGAATTAAGAGAATCTAGGAGATAAAAGACAAGAACAAATAAGCAATGCACAATATTTTATTTAGATGACTTAAATGATAATGAGAACAAAGCCTTGCATATACAGGAAAGGAATATGGTGGATTGACAAGTGACCTAAGATGTGGCAAAAATGAGTAGACAAGTGTCCTATAAGGCATACAACAAATTCATCACCAATAATTCATCGAAGGAAAATTCACCGCTAGCAATTCATCGCCTCAAAAAATTCACTGATGGAAAATTCACCGCAGCTCAAAATTAACCGCACTAATATTTTTAATAAAATCAAAGTTTTGGAAATATATATTAAAAAAATATTAATGTGGTTAATTTTCTGCTACGTGAATTATTGGCGATGAATTTGACTTGGTGGTGAATTTTCCATCGGTGAATTTTTTGTAGTGGTGAATTACTGGTGGCAAATTTTCTATCGATGAATTGTTGGCGGTGAATTTTCCTAGAGCCATCCTATAGGTGTCAACCTTAGGAACACTTGGAGTGTGTGAACGAAAAACTTCTATGACCAAGTCATCAACCTTTATGCCAAGTGTTGAGTAACTTTTTAGGTGAGATGGAAAGAATTTCAACCTCAAAAAGGTATGTGCATGAGGTTAACCAAATAACTCTGTAACCTCTAGAGGTTTAAGAGGTTTTGGATTCAGTTAGACAAGATGTTGTTTAACCTCATCAACCTAAGTACACTTAGGTATAGTGAATAGATAAATTATTCACTCTAACAATTTTTTAGGGAGAAGCTCCCTTCATCTAGTCTATAATACTTTATATATTCCATGACTAAATCTATGTATTGAGTAACAATAAAAAACCTTGATGTGTTTTAGTATGCTCTATAAGATAGTGTCAACCATTGTCATCATATAGTTTTTATCCATGCACTCCAAAAATTGATATAGGTCAACATTACCCAACTTGTTATCCCCTACTTTTCTAAAATAGTTTTGCAACATAGATTTGGTCTGATATCCTTGGTAAGCATACTTCATTTTGAACATTGAATTTTATAGTTTAACTAGGGATAAATAATATTGATAGATAAAATTTTGGTTGTTATGGAAATAAAATAGGGCACATTGCAACTATATGAAAAAATATTACTTAAACAAGCCAATGTAATTTAAGTGAGGGGTAGTCTTACTTACCTAGAATATTTTTGGAAGATGGGCTTATAAGATAATTGCACTTAAGTCGGGCTCCACAATGCAGGAATTTTGGCTCTTCTTTCACATTTAGAATTAATATTCTATGTAATTGGTAAAAATGAATGAGAACATAGGGGTTTTCTAATATTATTGCCCTAATTTTCTCTTAAAAAGAATAATCATGATATAACCTTTCTATCAAGATGTCAAAGAAACCTATTGGAAGTAGAACAAGAATCCATAACCATTCAAAGTTATTTTGCTATATAAAATCCTTTTATTTTTATTGCCTTTATATCTTCAAAGATATTTTTCCTTAATATCTCTTCTTGTTCATGGTTGCTACCTCATTAAGGCTATGGCTTATTTAAAAATTTCAATAATTTCAATTTTGGAACTTTAAATTTAAGAAAATGATTAACCAAAAAAATGAAGGAGCCCAAGAAACAAGAGTTCTACACATAAAAATTTAAAGGGTAGGAAAAACATGAAACCATAGTAATAGGGACCAAGTTCCAATTTCATTATGGGTTCCAAGATCCAACAAAGAAACATTGGGTTGGGAATCAAGATTGGAAGCACACCTAGAACCAAAACCTTGGATTTCAATTTCCTAGCAAGGTGTGGATTCTAGGAAGGAACAATGGGTCATGACTGGGAGTGGAATCAAACCTTGAACTTGAACCTTGGGTTCTAATTTATTATCGAGGCTCAACTTCTAAGGAGGAACAATGAAGTGGGGAGAGAGAGAGAGAGAAAGTTGACATAGAAGTAAAAAATTGATTAAAAATTCCTATCAAGGCCTAGTTTTTGATTAAGAACATTAAGGAGGTTATAGGTTCCTTGTGGGGCCCAAGGCCTAGGGATATTCATAGTTCCTAGTAGGGATTGGCACTTGACAATCAACAAAGGAAAAATAACAACTCTAGGGCTTGAAAATAAACACCAAATCATTTTTTTTATAATGTCCCAACATAAACCTTTATTCTTAACCATAAATTCTAATTTAAGTTTCCATTAGTGATATTTAAAAGGTGTAACTAATTATTGTGATTTCATTCTTAATAAGACTTTTTTGTAAAAATAAAATACATAAATGAAGGGTGAAAGGAGCCTACAAGCGCACACAACATAAGATAATACATCCCCCTTTATTTAGTATTATTTTCCCCTAGATTGTGGTAATTTATATTTTTAGTGCGTAGGTTGGTCCACTTGGAATGAAAAATGACACTTTATAAGATTAGTTGAAAAATATATCCAATAGATTAGGTTTATAAAAATAAGCACTTTGTAAAAATATGACTCCAATTGTGAGGAACTAGTCATAATATATTGTAATTTTCAATTTTCCCTACTTGCTTATTTAATTACACTTTCAAATTTGTACCTTCATATAAAACTAAACTCTTCTCCAAGTGAGAAAAAAAAAAACGAGTTAAACTCCCTTTAGTTGGTCATTAGAAAACCATATGAAAAAGGGGATAAGATCTTTGGTGGTTGTACCCCTTCACTTATGCAATCCCTAGGGAGATTTTTAACTTCATCAATTCTCCTCTTTTTATTATGAATAGTGCTCATTGTTTAAATAATGATTTGATTCCTATTAGAATGATCAAATGGAAACATATCCCACACTAAACAAAACATGTGCACTAGCCAAAAAGAACTCATCCAATGGCCAAAACAACCTTGTGCAACCTTAGTAGGTCTTATACATGACGTTGGCATGCCAACAAGATACCACATGATGTTTACAATTATCTCATGTGAGGGCAGACATGTCCTTTCCTACACAACAAACTTTAAACAAAGGCACTTCCTCCATCAATAGGTCTATCATAAACTCAAATGTGGCCTACAACTTAGGTCTGATTATACCATAGAAAATGGATCTTGGACATTTTCATGGTCATTTAGGTATTTTTCTTGTGATGCTTGACCTATTTTGCTTTGATTTAATGTTGCAATGTAACTTAAACATTCACATTAGGTCCTTATTATTCAAATTATGATGTCTTGTGAAGGTATTGTGAAGTGTTGTAACACATTTCTACACTTTTCTAGACTCTTCTTATTATAATATCATCTTTTTATCCCTTATCAAGTCCTATTTCAAAGTATTGTAAAGTCTTGTAATAAGTTTTCACGCTTTCCTAGGCTTCTCATCACTAATTATACCTTTCTTATGCTTTATTTGGCCCCTTTATAAACTTATAGGCCTTAATTAAATGTGTTTTTTAATAAAAACCCAAAAAACAACTTAATTCTCAACACCCACTTGCAAACCTAGAGTGGGATCCATTCGCCATGGGTGGCGAATGAGTCTCTCTTGGCTCAAAATTCAAAATAATTTTAGATTTCCTTCGGGCTTTTATTCATTAAGACCTTATGTCAGCCTATGATGTATTTTTGTGTAATTAGGGTATAAGTGTGTATAAATAAGTGTTTTTCTATCCATCTTAACCCCCATTCATCTCATTCACTCATACACCATCAACTAGCATTCTTGCATTCAATCCATCAAATTATCATTCTATCAAGCAATCATCCAGAATCTTGGAGTAGCCATTGAAATATCTTCAAACTTCAACAACAAGGTTTTGGTGAGTTTAGGATACTTGCATGTTGTTTATTCATCATTACTTCTTTTTTTCATTTCATTTTTTTATCAAGGGTTTGATTACAAAAGTGGGATTTGACCAAGGAAAATCCCTATACTCTAACCCTTAACCATTTTTCATTTCTTTGCATGTGTGTTTGCAGGTCTTGTAGGCATATTTTTCAAAGAAATGGGTGTTGAAAATTGGTCCACAAGTCATCAAAGTGATTCAAGTCAACTAAACCCTAATTCCAGCTTGGAGACAACATTCAGCTTAGTTTCAACAGATTTGACTCCATCAACTCGACAAGAAGATGAATGCAAATCTGGACCCACAAACCTGACCCTTGGACTTGTAAAATTTTGGAGGAGGACTAATTCACCATTGGTGGAGAATTAGTCCTACTTTCTAGCTAAAAAGTTTATTTCATCATAATTCAATTATAGTCGAAAACCAGTTTCAAGTCATTTTACCAGAACCAAGACTGATTCGGGTATGTGCAGGATCATGATGGGCCAAAAAGTGGCAATATGATGGGTATGTGGCTGATGACTTTTTTTTTACCCAAAATTGATGAAATGAAAAGGGTTTTAAATTTGATTCTCATCTTTCCACCAATATAAATTATGTCTTACTTTGAATTTAAGAAGTAATTATTATTCATTTTCTATTCGAATTAAGACTAAATTCCTGATTGATAGGCTGATTGAAAAAAATCTATAGCTTTCAAACGGTATCACATTTTTTGAATCCAAAACATGCATCACATTCTATGTTTCACATACTAGTATTAAAAAAATAAAAAATTGAATTTCATTAAGTTTTGACCAAGTTAAGGTGGTCAGACATACGAGTTTTTATATTTTTTAAAAGTTGTAATAAAAAATTCATAATTAATTATTTACTTGGAAAAAAATTACAAAAAAATATGCATCACATTGGGACATGAGTCCTCTACTTATATCTAAAATATTATACAATAATATTATCATTTTATTGTGGTTAGTGGTGGCAGGACACCTACTATTTTTTTCCTTGAAATTTAAGTAGTACCTGCATTGAAATTTCAAATTTTCACCAAATAGATTTTTCTTTTTTTTTAAAAACCTAGTAGTTTAGAAACTACATTCAATTTGCTACAGATTCCATTCTTACATATTTTTAAAATAATATAGATAACCTATTCAAATTTTTACGTCAAGTTGCCTAACTCTGATTTTTCTAAATTTTTTGCCACTTAAGGGCCTATTTTTTCCATGATGATCCTGCACATACCCATTCGCCATTAGTGGAGAATGAGTCCCACTTTGTGATCAACAATGATTTTTTCTAGATTTCATAATCTTCCTACATCAACATTTCATCTCTAGGTGCACTCTATTCAACCTCATTCAATTATGTTTGCATTTGTTCATGGTTTTTAGTTCATTTCTACATATCACACAATGTTTTCAAACACTTCATATTTCATTGGTTTTGCATTCATAATCAATCAATTTCATCACTTTTTTGCATCTAGATCATGGAATTTAGTCATAATTGCATCATACATACCTTAGTTTGAGTGAACCACCATAGTTTTTGGGTCTATCTCTCTCCATTTAAGTGAAAAACCCTAAGAGTACAAGTGAAGTACATAGAACCACAAAAATTGTTGGTTCAATGACCTACATAAATTCAATCACTATCTTCAAAGGATGAATTGAACTAGAAAACCTTTTTAATGGAATTTTAGTTTCCTTGCCTCTCTACACCAATAACATCTACACAAAAAGCATTAAAAAAATTGCTATTATGTAAGACAATAACATTTTGTAATGTGAACTAATAGAATTTTACTAGACTACTAAATAATTTCATACATTGCTTTGATACAATATCAAAATCAAGATCTTCTAGAAGAATAATGACACCATTTGGGTGATGAGTTATGAACAATTGCATGCCCTACTAGTTATAAAAAAGAAACTATGAAAAACGAAGAATGAGGAAATAGAGAAATGGACTAACCCACTATATTGTCAAAAAATGTTGTTTGTGGCATTTTCACACTTCTTTGGGTCCTCCATGGGTATGTGTAGGATCATGATGGGCCAAAAAGTGGCAATATGATGGGTATGTGGCTGACGACCTTTTTTTTACCCAAACTTGCTAAAATGAAAAGGGTTTTTAAAGGAGATTCTCACCTTTCCACCAATATAAATTATGCTTTACTTTGAATTTAATAAGTAATTATTATTCATTTTCTATTCAAATTATGATTAAAGTGTTGATTGATAGAATGATTGAAAAACATCTATATCTTTCAAACAATATCACATTTTTTGAATCCAAAACATGCATCACATTCTATGCTTCACATACTATAGGGTTAAAAAAATAAAAATTGAATTTCATGAAGTTTTGCCTAAGTTAAGGTGGTCAGACATACGGGTTTTTTATATTTTTTTAAAGTTGTAATAAAAAATTCATAATTAATTATTTACTTGGAAAAAAATTACAAAAAAATTTGCATCACCGTAGGACATGAGTCCTCTACTTATATCTAAAATCTTATAAAAAAAATTATCATTTTATTTTGGTTAGGGTGGTCAGAGAGACACCTACTTCTTATTTTTTCCTTGAAATTTAAGTACTACTGCATTGAAATTTCAAATTTTCACCAAATATATATATATTTTTTTTAAACAAACCTAGTAGTTTAGAAACTACATTCAATTTGCTACAGATTGTATTCTTACATATTTTTGAAATAATATAGATAACTTATTTAAATTTTTATGTCAAGTTGCCTAACTCTAATTTTTCTTATTTTTTTGCCACTTAAAGGCCTATTTTTTCCATGATGATCCTGCACATACCCCCATGTTAAATTGAGCTTAATGTTTCCTTGATTTGGTGATGTAATGTGTTTAACCCATTCACATTAGATCTTGGGTCCTTGTAAACTAAATGGACCTAATTGTACCTTATTTAAGGTGTTGTAAAGTGTTGTACCACACTTTCACACTTATCTAGGGATTCATTAATTAATTGGGATTCTTTATTCCTTATTTGGCCTTATTTTGTATCCACAAGACATAATTAATGCATCTTTCCAAGGATAATCCTAACATAAACCAATATCCAATCTCAATTCACATATTTTTGGATTGTATGGCCCATATTTAGTGATCTAGGACTCATGTACACCACCTTGGGTGTATGAGTCCCACCAAAGTTTCATTGCCCCGATATGGATTTCACATGAATCTAAGCATTTCTTGAAAAATATGTCCCATAGCCTAGCCCAATTGGACTCATACACCACTTCTAGAATATGAGTCTTTTGTGGCTTAAAATTAAATTAAACCCAAATTATTGGCATAATTTTATCCTCCTAGACCTAATGTTGGCTTATAGTGTTGTAATTTTGGGAAATTTGGCATAAACAAGTATAAATACAAGGTTATTTCATTGATTTTCATCCTAACAAGCAATCAAGTGACCTAAGCTTTCAAGTATTCATGGATTCTAGTAAATTTTGACTACGAGTGTTTACAAGAGCATTCAAGAGTCTTCAAGAGTTGATTATTAAGTGTTTTGGAGCATTATTCAAGTATCGAACATCATGTCAAATTCATCATGCATAATGTTTGTTTTTGAGCCAACAAAATTGTGATGGAGAGTTTCTTGATTCAAGCAAGCATTCAAATCAAGATCTGCAACATTCAAGAAAGAGTCAAGATCCACATCCATTGGAGCCATTTCATACATGTTTTTAGAATTTTTTTCTAGGGTTTGGTGAGTTGCAACATTTCTTATTTGTTCATTCATCATTCCTCCTTTCTATTTAATTTCTTTGCAAGGTTTGATTAGAAAAAGGGGGTTTTACCAAGGTAAACCCCTTTCCACTAACAAAAGAACATTTTCCTCTCTCTTTGGCATGTGATTTAAAAATCTAGGTTGGAGAAAGATTGGAAAGAAAATTTTTAAGTTGCAAAGTTGTCCAAGTTGTCACCTTGTTCTAAAGACCATTAAAAGACTTCTACAAAGTAGAGTTCAACATTTCAAACCTAGAAATGAGGTTGAAAAGACAGAGTAGAGGTTGAAGAGAAGATTTAGATCCTGATCCTTTGAGAAAGCCAAACTAGACGAATACACCACTTTTGGTGTATGATTCCTAGTATAGTCAAATTCACAAATTTTAAGAGTTTCAAACATATGTATGCTAGATTTCTAGTCCTTCCAAAAAACCCTAATCCAAGACTAAATCACCCAGACTCGCATTTGAGTCCCAGTGGACATTAAATTCATTTTCTTTAGCATTTTACGTCTCCATTTAGGCTTCTACAAATTTCCAAGTGCACATTTCTAATTTCTCAATTGTCTCTTTTTTTAACATGCATTTCTAGGTCATTTATTGTAGTCTTGCATATCATTAAGTTTCATAATTAGTTCTTACATGTCATTTTTCTCTCCAATCCCTGGCTTGGTGTTGAACCCCTCTTTATTTGTTAAAAATACCCTAGGACACCCTTAAAAAATTCTTTCCCTTAGTTCACCCTTGGATGGAGATTTTAGGGTTTCCTTGTGTGCCATAAAAAAAATGGCCCCTTGTCATTTTCATGGCCTTTTAGGTCTTGTTTCATGGTTTTTGTCTGTTGTGATTTGATTTTATGTTGTGACATAGCTTATACATGCTTATTTAGGTACTAAAACTCAAATAACAACATCTTGTGAAGGTGTTGTGAAGTGTTGTAAAATAGTTCTACACACTTCTAGACTCTATTAATTACAATTCACCTAAAAATCACCTTTTCATTCATCAACAAGTCCTATTTTGAAGTTTTGTAAAGTCTTGTAACAATATTTCATGCTTTTCTAGGCACATCTTTACTATTTATCCTTTTTCATGCTTTATTTGAACCCTTTATGCTCTCATATGCTCAATTAAGTGTATTTTGAGTATTATCCCGACAAACAACATTAAATACAACATATTTTCTGACACATTTTTAGGTCCTAGGTGGGACCCATTTGCCATGGGTGTTGAATGAGTCCCCCTTGGCCCCAAATTCAACATATTTTAAATTCCCTTTCGAGATTTTATTCAAAAACACTTTATGTCAGTCTATGATGAGGTATGAATGGGTAACTAAGGCACAAGTGTGTATAAATAAGTGATTTTCACCTCATTTTAACCCACATTCATCAAGTTTAACTTATCCACCTATTCACTCAAGCATTCAAGCATTTTACAACATCTTTTCAAGCACTATTCAAGCACTTTGTAGCAACCATTGACATTACTTCAAACTTGCATCATCAAGGGTTTGACCTAGGTATGCATATTTGACAAGATTTTTGGTGTTGAAGAGTGGCTTACAAGTCAAATAGGTGCTTCAAGTCAACTTAAGTCTATTTCAAGTTTGGAGAATGTTTTTTGTCCATTTCCTATAGAATTGTCTTCGACAACCCAACAAACAGTGATTTCCAGATCTGGTGTTGCAGAGTTGTCTCCTCATTTTTTAGAAATTTGGGAGAGGACTGATTCACCACCTATTGTGAATGAGTCCCACCTTAAGACTAAAAATCTGAATTTTGTCAGATTCTTGATCCTGATAGACAAACTTATTTCTGGCAGTTTTCACCAGGAGGA
The DNA here is from genome assembly GCA_007258455.2 of Sequoia sempervirens. Lineage (NCBI taxonomy): Eukaryota > Viridiplantae > Streptophyta > Pinopsida > Cupressales > Cupressaceae > Sequoia > Sequoia sempervirens. The sequence goes on from VDFB02271358.1 coordinate 1,004,684,326, forward strand.
CTAATTTTCCACCCTAGGCGAATGAGTCCCACTATGAAAAATCAGTGATTTCAATCAACATCCAAAACATTCTAGATTCATCATATTTTTTCTAGGTGCACTCATATTCATCCCTTTCCTTTCTATTTTGCATATTTTCTTCATTTAGTTCATTTTTGCATTACACAATGTGTTTTCAAAAATAATTTAAATCTCACTTTTGCATTCGTTTTCATTCATTCAGATTAGTCAATTGCATTTAGTTAACTTCATTTAGGTTAGAAAACATCACACATAACATTAATTGAATGAACCATTAGCTTTTTTGCTCCTACCACTCTCCTTTTAGGTGAAAAACCCTAGAAGAGCAAGAGTTGTCCATAGGAGCTAAAAATCAATGGTTCATTTTGGGGAACCCAACTTTTGATTAGTTTTCATTTCTGATTTCATTTACATTTTGCATCCTAGTTTACATTTTCATTAATATTCAATTAGTGCATTGTTTTTTTTTTTTGCATTTTAGGACATTTTATCTTGCATTAGTGAACTTAGCTGCATTTAGATTTCATTTTTGCATTGCATCTCATTGAAAAAAGTAAAAATATGCATTCTACATCTTTGATTAAATTCTATAGAGCATTAAAATCATCTTAAACATTATGAAAAACACATAAAAACATCATACTGGGACTCATTCGCCACCCAGGGCGAATCAATCCCTCTACACTTGTTAAACAACATTTTTATCATTTTTCTAGCATTTGTCTACATTTTTGTTTTTTGTAGTTAGATCTCAGTTATAGTTGTTAGTATCATTTTTTTTATTTCCATTTAAAACTCTTAGATTAGTTTACATTTGCATTCACCCCTCCTTTGTGGTACTTGCATGAGTGTTTGGTGCCCCGTTGATAATACGTTAGTGAGAAGAAGTTCTAGACTCATGGCCTCCCATGATAGCACTTTCATTGTGGACCTTGGGATCTCACGAACTCCTACTCCTAGTATGGAAAATGGTACATTAGGCCTTAACAATACCACTTCTATGCCTTTACCTTTCCATCCAATGAATGTTGACAACCAAAACAACTCCCTCCCACAAGAAAAGTTCATTAATATTCATGAGGATTTTGCACATTTACAACAAGACTTGTCACTTGAAAATATTTCCACCATTGCCATACCCACCATTGACAATCTTCATTATTTGATTGAAAGTGATGATGGCTTGCAAGTGATGAAGATAATTGCTAAGATTTACAATAAACATGCCTCTTCTAATACCAAATTTGTAACCATTCTTATAAGCCAAGGAGGACCTTGAGTTCCTCCCCCTTCAACGATAGCTTCCATACCAACTTATACCAATCCGCAAGTCCATACAACTATGCATTAGGCTAAGTATATGGCTACCTCTTTTCTGATTTCCACTAGCATTCCTACCTCTCTTGTGGCATTGCAAGTCCCTTCCACCACATTCACACCCCATAGTATTCCTTTTACTTCCCCTCACATCACCTATACTCCACCATTTTCCCTTCCACCTTGACCCACATACCCTGATCACCTTCTTACACAACTCCTTAACACCATTTGATCTATGCAACATCAAATTTCCACCATTAGCCAAGGTCAATCCACTCCACTTACATATCATGTCTGTAGTAGCCCCTTATCCTTAGAAATATTATGTACCCTGATGCCACAAGGGATAGAAATGCCTTGGTTTGAGAAATATGGAGTAAAAGAAGACCCTGTCAACCATGTCAATGCCTATACAACTTTGTGTAGTGACTTCTTGATGATAAACTGTTAGCCAAACTATTTCCAAGGACCTTGAAAGACACTACCTTAGAATGGTTTTCCAATGTGCCTAATCATTCCATCCATTCATTTAATGAATTGGTGGATGATTTCATAAGTCACTTTCAAGTTCACATGACACCTAAAAAGACAATGGTTGACTTTATCCGATGTAGACAAAACAAAAATGAAAAAGTAATAGATTTTATCTCACGATACCAATCTATGCATGCTCAAATTGATGTCAAGATTCGTGATGCACATCTGTAAAAGATGTTTATTGAAAACTTGCACACACACCTTCAGGATAAATTAACAATAATGAAATTCCCTTCATTTATGCATTTATACACAAGCTTGTGTGAATACCATAATTCAATTTCAAGTCGTGATTCAAAATCCACTTCTAACCAAGCTAACAAAGTTGAACACAATAATCAAAACTAGGATAACACACAAAACTTCCGCAAACCAAATAGAGGATTTTTATAGTTTAATCCACCTCGTCAACCTCAACTGCATCCAACCCAATCCATTCCAAATCAAGTGGCAGTTGTTAAAGCAGTGATGCCTTATACCTATGGGGACCTGAAGAAATAGTTTACTACCCTACCCAATACCCTTCATAACACAATGAACCAATTAATTCAACAATGCCTACTCACTTTTCCACCCGTCTGACCGCTTGATCCAAACCAACCTTTACCACCCACCTTCAAACCTAATGCTTATTGTCATTTTCATTTCCAGAATGGAAATGACACTGAACATTGCAAGCATCTTAAACATTTAGTTCAAGACCTCATTGATTCAGGCCATTTCTCCATTATGGGTGTTAATGATCAAGGCAATAAGTTTGTTGCACCCCCTAACTAGAATTTGCAAATTTTCATTAATCCCATGCCTAAACTTACTACCTCATTTGTCAAGGCTAGTGAACCTTCAACCATTGATATAATGACTATTGACACAAACAATGAATAACATAATACACCTCCTCCTATTACTACAAAAAGTCTTATGGATGAGCTAGTAGCTATGATAGACATTATCCCTCATAAGGTCCAAACCATGAAGTCTCCTGATAACACTTTTTTTGCTAAAGACATACTACAAAAACTTCTTGATGGTCCTATCTACATAGCTGGAAGAATTTATAATAAGCCCACTAATGGGATATTAATAGATCCCACTTGTGGTGAGAACATGATCATAAAGGAGTTTCTAGTATTACTTGAGCTATATCAAGATGAATATAATAAACCAACTACATGGATTAAGACACATATTGGTTTTACATGCCCTACGATCAGACCGATCATGCTACCCTTACAAATAGGACCTAAAACTTTGGAGGTAACATTTTCAATTATTCCACAATTTGACCAATCTCGTTTGCATCTAGGCCACCCTTGGCTTCGCTCAATAAAAGTGGTCTCATCAGTTATTCACAAGTGTTTAAAGTTTCCACATGACAATGAGATAGTCACCATACACCATAGTGGCTTTAATCCTTTATCTTCCAAAGGAAATTTTTCATTAGAAGCCTCTTGGCCTACACCTATGGAACCCATCACACCTCAAAAGGATTTCTTTTTCATAACTTATCAAAAGTTTAAAGCCAAAATGATAGCTGAATTATCTCTTCATAACTCATCCCCATCCACTTCCGCACCTCCTATCATAGACAAAACCATACTTCAACCCGAGTCTAACATTGAGAAAACCATACAACCTCCTGAACAACCACCCCTTGATACTTCCCCACCATCATTTAAACAACCAAGGGAAAATGAAACCACTCCTATCATGCCTCCTCACCTTGAACAAGTGTATAAATCCAAAGAGAAAGTGGTTGATCCATCCTCTTTGGTTTCTTGTATTCTTCCCTCTTCGGAAGCAAAAGAATGTATGCTGACTCAATCCACTCTTACACCTCAACAACTCCAAAAAAAAATTTAACATAACCACAGTGCTAGGGAATGAAGGCGTCATCATCATCTCCTTGCTCGTTAATCTTGCATTGAAGAAGATAAATAAAATCAACCTTTACCTTTGACTAAAGTAATATATGACCACCCTCCTCCTAACTTGCCACAAAACAGTCCCATGCATCCTTTGCAACAAATTGAGCCAATCCAACAACCTCTGCTTTTGACTCATCCATGCTTAGAAATCACCCTTCGTCCTCCTGATGTCATTAATCTTGATGATGATGATGATGAAACTATAGAAAAACTAGATGAAGAAGTGCATAATGATTTAAATTCTTTATTTTCATTTACAATGAGCTTAAATGATACATCCTCTCCACCAAGTGAAGAACCTTGTATGACTCCTGATTTGGCACTTGTAATTCTTCCTTTGGACAGTCAACCTCCCTCACATTACATTGAACATGATTGGGAGGTGGATGACCTGTTAGATGGTTGAATTACATTCACCTAACTAGAATTTTTGCTTTTCTCTTTTTATTTTCCTTTTCATGTGTGTATTATGTTCCCCTATAACATGTGTTTGATGTTTCCTTCTCTTTGTACACTTCTTCTATTTGTATCTCTATTCTTCTATATGGCGTGTATTTTTTCTTTTTTTGTTTTGTGTTCTCCTTTTGGGGATGATACAAAGCATAGAGACACCCTATGTCTCTTCCATGTTGACCCACAAGGTATTTGTCTTTTTCTCTTTTTGTTTTGTGTTCTCCTTTTGGGGATGATGCAAGGAATTGAGACCAAAATGTCTCCTTCATGTTGACCCAAAAAAAAATTCATTTTCTTTCTCCTTTTGGTTTCACTTGTGTTTTCCTTTTTGGGATGATGCAAAGCATCGATACTGCAATGTCTCCTCCATGTTGACCCAAAATGGACTTTATTTTTCCTTTGTTTCGCTCTCCTTGTGTCATTCTTCCAGTTCTATGTGCTTTGGGGAATGATGAGAGTTAAACACTCTTTCATAAATAGATTGCAACAACGAACATACTGACCCCAAATCCATAGATCCCTTATGTATTTGGTGTGCTCTTTTCTGGGGGGCAACTCCCTTTCTTTGTTTTTCACTTTCCTTGACATGACGTAGCCTAACTTCGAAACATATGACTTGGCATAGGGATAACCAAGTTGGCTCTCATGTCTTGTTTCCTTTTTTCTTTTTCTTTCCTTCACTACTATAAAGTAATTGCTCAAAGAATGATGTGTCACAATTTCTTTAAAGTGTGGGGCTTACATTACCATAATTCATGTGCATTCTTGGTTCCTAGTGCAACCTTTTCATTTATATGATGTGTTCGTCACTTTGTGGATGACAATGGGGGTAATGTCCTTCATAATTGTGATCTATCTTAGCATATTACATTCCTCTTAGTGGCTTGATGTGATGCACTACATCCCCTAAGTTGTGAATATACTATTCTTTGATTGGTCCTCTCTTGGAGATATTAGACACAATGTTCCCTAAGTGATTGACCTTGCATAAAATGAACAAGACTCCTTTGAACATTTTACACTTGTACACTTTACATTTTTACATTTTACACTTTTTGCATCTTACACTTTCACCTTTGACCACCTTGCATAATGAAACTTGCATGACTATGGTACCCTTTCTTTTTGTTCATAGCATTTTTCTTTGTGACACCTTGTTAAAGTTATCAACAAGTATAGCTTTGATATGGTTGAGCAAGAAGCCCACCTAGTAGTATGAATTTTCCCCATAGCCACTTTTGTGTTTATGAGTGCATACCAACTAGCGTATGTATCTTACCTTTTGGGGCTTTCTCACCCAGTGGACAACTAGTTCTGTGGCCCCAAAGTGAGTACATTTGGGCTTTCTCACCCCATGGACAACTAGTTTTGTGGCCTTAGAGTGAGTACACATTCTCTTTTTCAAACAGTCAGCCTAGATCTAATCCACAACTAGTTGGATTGACGATCAAAGCTTCATCTGATTCATCTTAACACTTGTGCGTTCCTTTGTTCTTATGCTTAGTTTTCCATGGGATCTTCATCCTGGGGGATTGATCATCCCTCTTGATCATTTTCATTCCATCTTGCTAGCATAAATGTATTTGAACCCTCTTCTTGATGTTCATGGCTACTTAAGTGTGAGTTTGAAGCAGGTTCATCCTCTCACTAAAGTGGGGGCTAAATGTGTAGTAGAAAATTGGCCCCTTGTCATTTTCATGGTCTTTTAGGTCTTTTTTCATGGTTTTTGTCTATTGTGTTTGCTTTTATGTTGTGACATGGCTTGAACATTCTTATTTAGGTACTAAAGCTCAAAGAACGACATCTTGTGAAGGTGTTGTGAAGTGTTTTAAAACATTTCTACACCCTTCTACACTCTATTAATTATAATTCACCTAAAAATCACCTTTTTATTCATCAACAAGTTCTATTTTGAAGTGTTGTAAAGTTTTGTAACAAGATTTTATGCTTTTCTAGGCACATCTTCACTATTTATAACATTTTCAAGCTTTATTTGACTCGTTTATGCTCTCATATGCTAATTAAGTGTATTTTTTAGTATTATCCTAACAAACAACATTAAATACAACATATTTCCTGACACACATTTTCAAGTCCTAGGTGTGACCCATTCGCTATGGGTGGCAAATGAGTCCCCATTGGCCCCAAATTCAAAATATATTAAATTTCCTTTCAGGATTTTATTCAACAAAAAAATGATGTCGGCCTGTGATGAGGTGTGAATGAGTAACTAAGCCACAAGTGTGTATAAATAAGTGATTTTCACCTCATTTTAACCCCCATTCATCAAGTTAACTTATCCACCTATTCACTCAAGCATTTTATAACATCTTTTCAAGCACTATTCATGAACTTTGAAGCAACCATTGACATTACTTCAAACTTGCATCATCAAGGGTTTGACCTAGGTATGTAAATTTGACAAGATTTTTGGTGTTGAAGAGTGGTTTACAAGTCAACTCAATTCTATTTCAAGCTCGGAGAAGGTTTTCTGTCTATTTCTTACAAAATTGACTTCGACAACCCAACAAACAATGATTTTCAGATCTGGTGTTGCAGAGTTGTCTCCTGATTTTTCAAACATTTGGGAGAGGACTAATTTTCCACCTATGGTGAATGAGTCCCACCTTAAGACTGAAAATCTGAATTTTGTCAAATTCTAGATCCCGACAGACATAAACTTGTTTCCGATAGTTTTCACCAGGAGGAGGACTAATTCACCACCCTGGGTGAATGAGTCCCACTATGAAAAATCAATAATTTCAATTAGCATCCACAACATTCCAGATTCATCATATTTTTCCTAAGTGCACTCAAATTCATCATGTTCCTTTCTATTCTACATATTTTCTTCATTTACTTCATTGTTGCATTACACAATGTATTTTCAAACATAGCTTAAATCTCATTTTGTATTCATTTCCATTCATTTAAATTAGTCAATTGCATTTAGTTAACTTCATTTAGGTTAGATAACATCACACATAACATTAATTGAATGAACCATTAGCATTTTTGCTCCTATCACTCTCCTTTTAGGTGAAAAACCCTAGAAGAGCAAGAGTTGTCCATAGGAGCCAAAAATCAATGGTTCACCTTGAATGAAAAGTGAAGAAGATTGTTATTCTAAACCATAAGAAACAACATTTTTCCACCTTTCATTTTGGTGAACCTACATTTAGAACATGTCTTAATTCTCATTTTGAGTGCATGATCATCCTAGATGTAGCTCGCATTAACATTGCATAAGATTTTGCATTAGTTAATTGGAATCTAGGGTTTTTAATTCTTGCATTAGTAAAATTGCATATAGGTTTCATTTTTGCATCTTGCATCATTTAATATCATTTGAAATCTACATTTTCACTTAGCTTAGACATCATCCAAACCAAAAAGCGTAACAATCATTTTAAAAAATTAAAAAATTAAAGAAAAAACCCTAGACTGGGACTCATATGCCCCTTTTGGTGATTTAGTCCCAATAGAAATTTTAAACTGTACTTTCTAGCATTCAAAACCCTGATACTATGCTTCTATTTGTTTTTGTTAACTTTTTTTTCAGTTTACAAAGTTTCTATTTCGTTCATTTCATTGCATCGAGCTTAATTTCATTTGAATCAAAATTAGAGCATAAAAGTTATCTTGTGTTCATTTCTCTTGCATGTCCTTTATTGGCACTTGTATGATCTTTTCTACTTGGTGTCCTATTACTAATAATATAGTGAGATGAAGTTTGAGACTCATGTCATCCCACAATAGCACAATCGTCGTGGATCTTGGGTTATCTAGCTCTTTCACTCCTAGTGTTAACTTTAGTTCACGAGGTATGGACCAAACCCTTGACAACTCTTTTTCTTCAAGTAGTATGAGAAATGTTGAGGCAATGGTTGCTAGTATTCCATGAGAAAACATGGTCCAAATTCATGAAAACTTAGCAAACCTATAAACTCAAATAAGCACTCAAAAAATTTCAACCATTGCTATCCCTAATATAGATAACATACATCACATGATTGAAACTAGAGAAGGAGTTGATCTTATGCATAACATAATTAAGATTTTTGGACCCCGTCTTACATCAACCACTAGTTTTCCTTTACCTTTGAACAATGTTACAAGTCAAAGAGGAATTCAAATTCCTCCTCCCATAACAATTACCTCTATTCCTACCTATTATCGACAAAATGGACATGACACAGAACATTGTAAGCATCTTAAACATCTTGTGCAAGACCTCATTGATTATGTTTGACTTTCAATTGGAGGTGTTAATGATCAAGGAAATAAGCCTGTTTCCCGTCCCAACCAAAATTTGCAAATATTTACCAACCCTACTACCAAAACATAATATTTCATTTGTCAAATCTAGTGAAACTTCAAAGAATGATGTGATGAATTTTGACATAGATGATAAGAGCATGGATACAATTCAACAAATTCCTATGGATGTACTATTGAAAAAGGTTTGATTGCATTGATCGAAAATCAACCTCATAAGGGCCAAACTAAAAAGCCTCTTCAAATTGATTTCTCCTCGCAAGATTGTGGACACAAAAAAAGTAACCCTTTTACTTTTTCTTGTTTTTTATCTCCTTGTACTTATTTGGCTTTATTTTACCTTGATTTAATGTTGCAATGTGGTCCACACATTCAAATTAGGTCTTGAATCTTTATGAATCACTAAGACTTTAGGATTTCTTGTAAAGGTGTTGTGAAGTGTTGTAAGACATTTTCACACTTTTCTAGACTCTTCTTATTATAATTCACTTACATACCTCCTTTTTATCACTTACCAAGTCTTATTTTAAAGTTTTGTAAAGTCTTGTAACTAACTTTCACAATTTTCTAGACTTGTCCTCAACAAATACACCTTTCTTATGCTTTATTTGGTCCTTTCATTCACTTACATGCCTTAATTAAGTGTATTTTTGATGTACAAACTTGAAAAACATCATTTAAGGCAAGAAAATTTCTGACACCCATTCGCCACTAGGGGCGAATGAGTCCCTCTTGGCACAAAAATCAAAATAAACTTAAATTACTTGCGGGTTTTTATTCCTAAAGACCTAAGGTCAGCCTATGATGTATTTTTAGGAAATTATGGCATAAATGTGTATAAATACATGATTTTCTATTCATTTTAATCCCCAATCAACTTAGCTCATCCATGCATCATAATATTCAAGCATTTTAGCATTTTCATCACTTAATCAAGAAATTATCAAGCATCTTGGAGCAACCATTGGCATATCTTCATACTTCAAAAATAAGGGTTTGGTGAGTTTATGACATTTTCATGTTATTTTTTAATCATTCTCTTCTTATTTCATTTCATTATCAAGGGTTTAATTACTTAAGTGGGGTTTGACCAAGGAAACCCCTTATTTCTAACCCTTAACCCTTTTTCCCCTCTTTGCATGTGTGTTTGTAGGTCTTGTAGGAATATTTTTCAAGGAGAGAGATGTTGAAAAGTGGTCAATAAGTCATCAAGGTCATCATAGTTAACATAACCCTAATTGAGGCTTGGAGAAATCTTTCAGCCCACTTTCTGTAGATTCAGATCCGTCAACCCGACAAGTAGAAAAGTACAAATCAAGACCCACAAATTTGACCTTTGAATTTGCATATTTTTTTAGGTGGAATAATTCACCATCTATAGTGAATGAGTCCCACTATCAAGCTAGAAAATATTTTTGTGAAGTTTTGTGTTCCTGACATCCTGAAACTTGTTCCGATAGATTTTACCAAAAATAGGACTAAGTCACCATCTATGGAAAATGAGTCCCAATGGGAATTAGCATTGAATTTTGTAACAATCAAGAACCTTCCCAGATCTACTTTCAGTTTCTAGGTGCACCCTGATCAGTTTCATTAAAATCTATTTTAGTTTGTTTATGTTTCTAGTTCATGTTTGCATACAACACCGTGTTTTCAAAAACTTCATATTTCTTAGTTTTACATGCATAATCAATAGAACTAGTTCATTTTATGCATTTATTCCATCTCATCTAGGAACATTACACCCACATCATATCAATCTTTGAATGTTAACATTACATTTTGGCCCAATCTTTATCCTTTTAGGTGAAAAACCCTAGGACCTTAAAGCTTCAAGTGCCAAAATCTTAGTTTACAAACATATACTTAAACATGCACCTAATGGTCCTCTTTACATTGCCAGCTAAATCTATGATAAGATCACTAATGGGATATCAATTGATCCCATCTATTAAGACAATGTGATCATAGAAGAATTCTTTCTTGTGCATGAGCTCTATCAAGAAACATATGACAAACTGAAAGCATGGATAAAGATGCATAATGGTTTTGCTTGCCCTATGATGGGATTGATCAACTTACCTTTACAAATAGGACTGAAAACATTAGATGTATCATTCTCCATCATCTTGACATCGGATCAATTATGTGTGAAACTTGGTTACCCATGGCTATGCTCCATGGAAGTCATCCCATCGATCATGCACCATAGTGGCTTTCACCCTTTGTCTTCCCATGGGAACTTTTCATTATATTTCTTTTGGCTTGAACCTATGAAACCTATTAAACCTTGAGAATACTTATTTTTCAAATCCTATCAAAAGTTCAAGGAAAAATGCATAGCAAAACTATCACTTAAAAACATCCCTCAACCTATGACCGAACCTACAATCCTTGATGAAACCATGATTAAACCTAAAGAAACTCCAAATAGCCAAGACAACCCCAAGATTGATCCTTTAACTATTTCCTACAAAATACCAAGAGATAAGAAAAAGAAATCTTGTTACACCTCCTAAGATAAATAAAATCTACAAAGCTAAAGAGAAAGCAATTGAACAACCTTCAATGGTTTCTTCTATTCCTCCCCATAGGGAAGAAAAGAAACCTATGGTTGATCAACCCTCTCCTACAGAAACGCAACTTGAAAGTCTTATTAAAAGAAATAGACATGCTAGAGAGCATAGTTGTAGACATCTTGCTCTTGCCCGAAAATCAAAATCCAAACCTGACTGAAGCAATGCACGATGAATCTCGCCCTTCACCAAAAAAAACAATATCCTATATCGCAAGCACAACAGGAGATAAAACATTATTTGGACATTATCATTTGACCTCCTATTGTGATTGATTTAGATGATGATGAGGAGATTTCTAAAATATATGAAGAGGTGCATAATGAATTGAACACATTGTTTTCCTCTTCCATGAGCTTAAATGAGAATTCTCTTAAGAAGAGTGTTGAACCTAGTGATGGTCCTAGTTTTCCATTTGATATTTTCCCTTTGGCTAGTTTTCCCCCTTCTGTATACAATGAACAAAATTGGGATGTAGATGACCTGCTAATAGGTTGACTCGCATGTGTCTTACTAATCTTTTATTTTTCATGTTTTGTGTGTGATTGCATGTGCACAATGTCATCCCCCCATACCATTATGTTTGATGTCTCCCTCTCTCTTTGTGACATTCCTCTATGTGTACCTAAATTCTTCTCTATTTCGTAAATCCTTTATCTTTTCTTTGTATTGTGTTTTTTCTTTTGGGGATGATGCAAGGTGTCAAGACATCCATGTCTCTTCCATGTTGACCCAAAATATTTTCCTTTATCTTTATCTTTATCTTTTTCTTGTGTTTTTCCTTTTGGAGATGATGCAAGGTGTTGAGACATTCATGTCTCTTCCATGTTGACCTAAAAGGAATTTTCTTTATTTTCACTCTCTTTATGTCCTTCTAGTTCCATGAGTATTTTGGGAATGATGATAGTTTTGTTCTCTCTAAAAAAACATTGTAGCAAGAACATACTGACCCCAAATCCATGGATCCCTCATGTGTTTGGAATTTTATTTTTGGGAAACCCCTCTTTTCCTTTCATGATGTAGCTTTATTTTGAAACATATGACTTGGCATAGGGATTTCCAAGTTAGCCCTCATGTCTTCTTTATTGTTATCTTTTATCATTTTCTACTTTAAAGTAATTGCTCTCAACATGGTGTTTAGCAATTTCTTTAAAGTGGGAGCATACATTGGCATTATTCTTTTTTCATTTCATATTTCATTGTGTAGTCTTCTTACTTCATGTGATGTGTCTTTCACTTTGTGGTGACATTGCATGTGATGTTGTTGGTATGTGGCGACTGATCATGCTATACTGTATAGCCCATGGTATGTACAGCCCTGGCCCACCGGCCGGGTTCGGGCCCCGGTTCGCCGCCCGAAAATTTTTCTTCCTACTTTTCGCGTGATCACCGAAAAAGGGAAAAATCAATGAAAAAGGAAAAATCTGATTTTGTAGAACCCGAAAATCTGGAAGCTTCTAAGCTTAGTAAAAAGGGGTTCTGGATGGGTATTATCAGATGATGAAAACGCATTATTCGCAAGATTGTAATAGGGTTTTTCACTGGATAATAAAAGTATTGGATGGCTGCGGTTTGGTGGATGTAGCCCAGAATTGGGTGAACCACGTTAAATCTCTGTGTTATAATTTATTCTGTGAATGTTTTAGTTTCTCTGTTTTGTTTATATAAAATCTGCATTTAATTGTTAGATCTGCCATCTCTAACCCTAACATATGTTCCTCAAGAACACAATCTCTCTTAGTATATTATATTCCTCTTAGTGGATTGATGTGAAACACTACATCTCCTAAGTTGTGAATCTTCTATTCTTTGATTGGTCCACTCTTGGAGACAATATGAATGATGTTCCCTAAATTAATACCTTACATGAACTAAGAAATAATCCTTTGAATTTTCATTATGCTATTTAGTATTTACAATTTCAGTTATATGGCCACCTTGCATAACACATTTTTCATGTCTATGGAGCCATCTTTTTTGTTCATGAGTTTCAGGCATATGAAGCTTTTCTTGCCTCATGAAGCTTGAAGATCATTATTGTGTGCCACCTTATCAAAGTTATCAAGAGGTATAACTTTGGTCTAGTTGGATAGGAAGTTGAACTTAGGCATAACTTTCCCATAGCCACTTTCTTGTGTTTGTGAGAATATATTAGCCACATGCATGTCTATTTCACATTTTGGATACTCACCTAGTGGACAACCTGAAGTTTCATTGCCTCAAAGTGTGTATGCATTTTTTGAAAAAATAGATTAGATTTGACTCACATCGCAATGGAAAAATGGTTGAAGCTTGATCTCCTTATGTTTCTTTTTCTTTGTCTTTGGAAGTGTATGCTTGTTTGTTATTGCTCCTTATATCATTTTTCATGTGTGTCCTTTTGTGCCTATGTTGTCCTGCTATAGGATCTTGATCCTAGGGGCTTGATCACCCTTCTTGATTATTGCCCTCCTATATTACTTGCATTGGTATATTGGGACCCCTCTTGATGTGTGTTGGTCTACTTTAGTGTGAGTTTGAATAAATTTCATCATATCACTAAAGTGGGGGCTAAATGTAGTGTTGAAAAATGTTGTCTATGAAATTTTCACACTTGTTTGGGTTCTCCTTGTTAAATTGAGCTTAATGTCTCTTTGATTTAGAATTGTAATGTGTTTAACTCATTCACATTAGGCCTTTGGCCCTTGTAAACTAAATGATCTGAATTGTACCTTATTTAAGGTTTTGTAAAGTTTTGTACCACACTTTCACACTTATCTAAGGTTTCATTAATTACTTGGGCTTCTTTATGCCTTATTTGGCCTTATTTTTCATCCACAAGCCTTAATTATTGCATCTTTCTGAGGATAATCTCGACATAAACCAATATCCAATCTTAATTCATGTCTTTTTGGATTGTATGTCCTATATTTGGTGATCTGGGACTCATACACCACCTTGGGTGTATAAGTCCCACCTAATTTTTGGGGCCCTAAATTGGATTTCACATGAATCTAATAATTTCTTAAAAAATGTGTCCCATACCCTAGCATAATGGGACTCATATGCCACTTCTAGCATATGAGTCCCATGTGACTTAAAATTAAATTAAATTCAAATTCTTGGCAAGATTTTATTCTCCTAAATCTGATGTAAGCTTATAGTATTGTAATTTAGAGAAATTTGGCATAAACATGTATACATACAAGGTTATTTCACTCATTTTAATCCTAACAAGCAATAAAATGATCTAAGCTTTCAAGTATTTATGCATTCTATAAAATTTTGATTACAATTATTTACAAGAGCATTCAAGAGTCTTCAAGAGCTGATTATCAAGTGTTTTGGAGTATAATTCAAGTATCAAACATCATGTCAAAGTCATCATGCATCATTTTTTTTTTTTAGCTAACAATTGTGATGTAGGGTTTCATGATTCAAACAATCATTCAAATCAAGATCTACAACATTCAAGCAAGAGTCAACATCCACATCAATTTGAGCCATTTCATACATGTTTGTAGCATTTTATTATAGGTTTTGGTGAGTTTCAACATTGCTTATTTGTTCATTCATCATTCCTCCTTTCTATTTTATTTTATTACAAGGTTTGATTGCCAAAACATAGTTTGACAAAGGAAAACTCCTTTCCACTAATTAAACAACATTTTCCCCTCTTTTCAGTGTGTGATTTGTAGATCTAGGTTGAAGACATATTGAGGAGAAATATTTAAAGAAGTTAAAGTTGCAAAGTTGTCCAAGTTGTCACCTTGTTTTGAAGAGTATTAAAAGACTTCTATTGAGTAGAATTCAATATTTCAAACCCAAAAATTAGGCTGAAAAGATAGACCAAAGGTTGAAGAGCAAATACAAATCTTGATCCTATGAAAAATATAAACTGGAATGATATGCCACTTTTGGCATATGAGTCCCAGTATAGTCATATTTGTAGATTTTAAGAGTTTCAAACATATCTTTTCCAAATTTGTGTTCCTTCCCAAAAACCCTAATTTGGGACTAAATTTCCTAGACTAGTGTATGAGTCCCTATGGACATTAAATTCATCTTCTTTAGAATTTTAGGTCTCCATTGAGGCTTCTATAGATTTCTAGGTGCATAATTCTAATTTCCCAGTTTTCTATTCTATTTTGCATGCATCTTTAGGTCATTTAGTGTATTCTTGCATATCATTAAGTTTCATAATTAAGTCTTTCATGTCATTTTTCATTTGAAGCCCTAACTTGGTGGTAAACCCCTCTTTAGTCATTAATCATACCCTAGGATATCCTTTAGCAAATCTCCTTCCCCTACTTCACCCTTGGATTGAGATCTCTAGGGTTTCCTTGAATAAAAAGTGAAGCAGATTGTTGTTCTAAACCATATGCAATGGTAATTTTCCATCTTTCATCCACAATGAATTAACTCATTGTATATATATATATAATGCAAATGAGAGAAATTTGCACCTACAATCATGGTGAATGAGCCTAACAATAGGTATGTAACTTCACTGATCTAAATAGGAATATTCTAGACTAACACTTATCTCTCACTACATATTACTACATAGCTCAAATTGATAAATTAAATTAAATTCATGTTGTCTAAAACATTAAAGCCCCTACCATTAGGTTCCATAATTTTGATCAGGACATTTACTTTTTAAGAAAATCAAATCAAATAATAAGATCATTGTGATATTTAATTTGATGATTGGGATTAGTTTAGAAATATGGTTATGGGGTCACTTATTATATATTTACTATATTTTTGTTGCATGTCTATTTTGATTATGGATTATGAAGGGATTTTTTAGCATTTCTTTTAAATTCAAAAATGGTGAACCTATCTTTCATTTTAAATTGTAAGCTATAAAATTTGAATTGTAATATAGGATTCAACTTGAATCTAGGATATGGACACAAATTTAAGTTTGAAGTAGATTAATTTTTATTATGAAATCATGATGTGTAAAATATTTCTTTAGGGGGAATACTTTTGACTACAATTATGAATAATTGAGGTCACAGATGGGGGACCTCATCCTAAACATGGAGACTCAACAATAACATCTTGGTAGGGGTTTGAAACTTGATCAAAATAATCACAACCTTGATTTAACCATCACACTATGTCATTACCAACCATGATGTATAGTATTAAGATACAAGAACAAAATAAATTTATTAAAAAAAAGTATTTATAAATTGAAAAATATAATTATAATTAATAATAATGAGTTGGATTTAAGCCTTTAGTATTCGAGTAGCAAAATTAAATGATCTTTTTATTTTTAAAGTTAATTGAGTTTCATAATAAATTTAATAGGCCATGGAGATAAAATGATAACTTATGGACAGTGAAGTTGCAACAGTAGTTTCAATTAAATATAGGAGACTAAATATTGTGCAAATGAAATGAGAAAATGTATTTTATTTTAAAAGGTCCTTTTGAAAATTTTATATAAATATTTTTACTTAGTTTGACTATTGAAAATTATCCAGTCTAGAAATAGTGCCACCAACTTCTCATATCTATATGCCTTGATAGTTTGATAATTTCTAGAGTTCATTCAATTTTTAAAAAATATTATTGAACCAATGATTTTTGTGTGGGGGTCTCCCTTACTCTTCAAGGGTTTTGAACCTAAAAGGAGAGGTACAAAAATATTAATGGCTCACTCAAGAAAAAAATCTTGAGATTCCAATGCAAAGGAGATTGAAATCTATCAAAGAAGATTATCCTGAAGGTTGAAAACTGATAAAAGAGATTTAACTACCAAATGTAAACTTAGAAAATGCAAGATGTTTGAAAACATAATGTGATATGCAAAAAGACCTAAATGACCTATAAAATACTTTGAAAATATAATCAAAACAAAACAAGAAAATATAACAATAAATGATGTGCACCTAGAAATCTCAGAATAATTGAAAGTAGCTCTCAAAATTTGGAAATGTTGACTTTTTGGCCAACTGGGACTTATTCACCAACCTGGGCGAGTCACTCCCAGATCAAGGTTTCTGCCCAAAAAATTGTTCCAGGGAAAAGGGTACTGAAATCTACAAACTAATATGAAAAAAACCCCCACTGGGACTCATTCACCACTAATGGAAAATCAATCCTCTTCTGCTTTTTTGAAAATTGAAATCATTGATCTGTACTCCAACACCTGCACTTTAATCCTAGATTGAAACTCAAATCTAGTTCTATGAAAATTCCTACAAAAGAGAATATAATTTGATTTCTAATGGGGGGTTTACCTTAGTCAAACCCCTATTTTTGTAATTAAACCTTGAAAGAGATAATGAAATATGCAGAAAAATGCTAGCCCTAAGTGTGTCTAAGACTAGGAAGTCTGAAGCAAGATGCAACTCTATTCTAATATGCAAGAAAAAGATGCATGAATCAAACTTAAATGATGTAAGACTCACTCTAAGAGATCCTAAATCAAATTAAATAAATCTCAATGGCATGCAAACGTTTCGTAGGCTGAAGATAGAGAGACAATGGAAGATGGAATCACTTAGAAAATAAGTCCTTAGGCTTGGCTTGATGTCTAGTTGCATCTCCCCATCCTAGAATTCTTCATGATTCTCCATAGGAATCCATGATCAACCCTTGAAAATTATATATCTAGAATAAAAGTGAGCTTGAAGACCTACAAAAATCCTTTAATGCTACCGGGTATGTGCAGGATCATGATGGGCCAAAAAGTGGCAATATGATGGGTATGTGGCTAACGACTATTTTTTTACCCAAAATTGATGAAACGAAAAGGGTTTTTAAAGGGGATTCTTAGCTTTCCACCAATATAAATTATGCTTTACTTTGAATTTAATAAGTAATTATTATTCATTTTCTATTCAAATTACAACTAAAATCCTGATTGATAGGCTGATTGAAAAACATCTATAGCTTTCAAATGGTATCATATTTTTTTAATCCAAAACATGCGTCACATTCTATGTTTTGCATAATATAGGATCAAAAAAAGAAAAATTGAATTTCATAAATTTTTAACCAAGTTAAGGTGGTTAGACATACAAGTTTTTATATTTTAAAAAAAATTGTAATAAAAAATTAATAATTAATTATTTATTTATATGCATTACATTGGGCATGAGTCCTATACTTATATATAAAATATTATAAAAAAAATATTATCATTTTATTGTGGTTAGGGTATTTACACTACTTCTTATTTTTCCCTAAAATTTAGTACCATTGGCAAAGGAAATTTCAAATTTTCACCAAATAGATTTTATTTTTTAAAACAAACCTAGTAGTTTAGAAACTACATTCAATTTGATATAGATTCTATTCTTACATATTATTGAAATAATATAGATAATTTATTCAAATTTTTACGTCAAGTTCCCTAACTCTGATTTTTTTGAATTTTTTGCCACTTAAGGGCCTATTTTTTCCATGATGATCCTACACATACCCTACCCCAAAGCTTCAACTTTGTTGTAAATATCTTGTGAATGCTTTTGTGAAAATATTCTCAATACTTTTCTCTTGAATTTGTTTAAAAATTTCTTAGATGTCTTGAAATATGACCTAAAAACTTATATTTATAGGCATTAATACCTAATTGTCTATTATTTAGACCTAAAAGGCCAACATCCACTAGAAATTTGAATTAAGTCGGTGAATTTCTTGCTCAAACTTGAAAAATTCCCCAAAAAGGACTCATTTCCCACCCTTGGCGAATGGGTCACACCAGAAGGGACTCATTTTCCCAAGGTGGTGAATGGGTCCCACTTAAGGTTTTTGAGGTAGGTTTTTGGGATTCAAAGGATTTAAGTGTTATTTGTTAGGATTTATATGATTTTTGAGTGGAATAAGCCTCAAGGTCTAAAATAATTGGTCTTAGGGGCCTATAAATGGTGATTTTAAAGAGTAATTAATGCAAGGGTGCCAAAATAGGTCCAAATTAAGCGTGAAATTGCCTCTTTCTTCAAGAGTGTACAATTTTCTATGCTACATTTATCCCCCACTTTAGTGCCCATATGACCCTACGTGCATATGCAAGCTAAAGGACTCTAAACAATACACTTCATTTTATAAAAGGATAATCATTTAGAAGATGGGAGAATGAAGCCCCTAGTGTAGTTATCTGCAAAACCACAACATGAGAAACTACATCCTACAACAAAAATTCATTAGTTTTCCAAAAATCCTCTTATCTAACTTCTAGAAATCAAATTTGAGAGTAGATGTATGCCCCCCTTGATTCCACTTGTTGTACGGAGCTGGAATCAAGGTAGCAATCTAGCCACATCGAATAAGGAAAATCATATCGTAGGGAATTTCCAAGTACCATGCCACATAACGATAGATGATTGAGGATGTCAGGAGAGAAATTATGATTTCAATGCAACAAAAAGCATAAAAAATAGAGCTCTCTAGCACCCATTATGTTGATTTGGATAAAAAGGACTTTTAACCCTAATATAATAAAAACCCTAGTTTTAAACACACATAAGAGCTAAAAGTGAAGTAAACTATAACTTACTTTTTCATTTTACCTTCTTGTAGATTGAGAGTGATGAGAGAATAGTGAAAGATGTTGAGTAGACAAGACTATAATCCTACAAGACTAGACGTATTACGAGACCAGGTGGCGCTCGACGAGCATCAACACAAGGTGAGTCAATTCTACTACTTTCACTTAGTTTCGACATAGTTATTTGATGATTTTTTATGAATTTATAGGTTAATTTAGGATCCTAGAAAAATTTTCACAAAGGTCCCCTTCTTTCAAGAAGTGTCCTATTTGTTTGCAAAGTGTCCCTTTTGTTTGCAAAAAGTCCCATTTCTTTGTAAAGTGTCCCAAAAGGGGTCTAAATTGTCTAGGGCCTTTAGGAAAGCACACTAGAGAGACTTTAGCAAACTTTTATGATGAATAATGTAGAAATTAAAGATTTTAGATTGCTTATAGGGAATATTTTTTCTTTAATGATAGGTACCCACTCATTCACGTCAACATCTAGGTGGTAAGCAACTTAGCTTTCTTAGAGACCTAGCCCCCCCACTTTTTCTCAATGACACAAAGCATTTATAGGTTGTAGGGATATATTGGGCATACCTCATGCCCCCATTAGGTACCATGATGCAATGTTGATGGATCTAGTCGAGCATTAGGATTCAAACACCTATACATTCCACCTTCCTACTGGTGAGATGACAATTAGTCTAGAGGATGTCCACTGCATCCTACGAGTTCCCATTTGGGGAGAGCGGGTAGGCTTCTAGAGAGATTGTACATTTTACGAGTAGAAGGCCAACATGCAGTATTGCCTAGATGGGCCAATGCATGATAAGTGAATGAGGGAACAAATTTCACTTCTAATGCTACTATGTTTATGTGCCCTGATGGTGAGACAGATTATGATGCACACAGTTACACTAGTACTCATCCCAGATGGGCATTCAACACACCTAGATGGAGGACTAGTACACCTAATATGTGGGACGGTAGAGCAGAAGATAGTATATGCCTAGGGCATTGTATCCTAGCGCACTTATACTATGATCTTAGACAGTTCAATTTTTAGGAGGTGGACAACATGGTGCACTATTCACTTCTATAGGTTTGGTGCCTTGAGCATATCACTTGTACCAAATCTACCAGCTTCTCATGTCGAACAACCATGGGGTACCCTCAGGCCATTAGTTATCCTCTATGATAGTTGTGGTAGTATGAAGATTTACACTTTTGGAGAGTGAGATTTGACTGACTAGAGGAGCATGAGATCCTCTACAGACCCCATTAGCTTACGTTTCAATGGCCAGATCCCACGACGCAGTTAACAAGATTATAGCTAGACATATTTTTGGGTGGCCGACATGACTATGTAGTGTGTCCTTTTTACTATGATCGAGTCATGCGGTAATTTGGGCAGATCTAGACACCACCTAGGGCACAACCCTTTTTCAAGAGATCATTGTGGAGTACCTAGAGACTAGGTGATATAGTATGGTTCACTATAGAAATTTTTTTCAAGAGTGACTCCGAGTACTTAGATCACGACGAGCCTCCAATCTTTGACATAGATAACATCAATGCCATAGATGATTATGAGGAGTGGTGGAAAGTATCACGACTAGCTCTTGTATTTCCAATTGATGAGCCTATAAGAGATGTAGTACCATTTCTAGATGATGGATATGATATAGAGGATAGGGCTGAGGAGACACAATACAAGGCTGCATACATATTTATAGATGTCATAGATGAGGAGTATGATGAGGATGTATATCCTAACTATGATGGGTAGGATGGAGGGGAGGAGGATGAGGATGAGGAGGACCCAAAGGAAAACAAGGAGGAGGAGCCATCCATGAGTGAGGGTGATGTGGGAGTGGTTGAGGATCGACACAATTGGGTTGAGCCCTTGCCCATTCATATGACTACATCATGAGCAGCGGCCACAGTAGGCATTAGTATCCATGGTCATGGAGGAGCTAGCATATCTTCCATGCCCCCTACAAAAAATGAGGTTTATTTTTCTAGACCTGCCAGAGATATAGGTGATGATATTTTATTTATTCATGTATACTTTGTGCTTATGCTTATGCTTTATATATATATATATATATATATATATATATATATATATATATATATATATATATATATATATATATATATATATATATATCATGATGTGTATTGATTGTGTATTGTTCCTACCTTGCAGGGGATATGAGAGACTATCGAGATTTATACCAATAGGAAGTTGTAGAGATAGTGTTGACATCTATTAATGAGGAGGCAACAGACTCAGACTATGTGCCCCCACCCATTTTGAATCATGACCCAGAGTCACTCAGGCCATTCACGAGATATTGGGCAACATATGAGAGTTAGAGTAGCCAATTCCACCAAGTCCATGTTGTGGTAGAGGCACAGTCATCTCAGACCTCAGAAAATTTTTAGACACTAGATTCAAAGATAGCTCGGTTATAGGCAGAGAGGGATCAAATAGCAAGGGCACATCAAGAGTCCCTTGGATAGATACGGGGCTTAGAGTTTGTGCTCGGGTTTAGTGGATCACAATCATAATCACACACCACTGTCTCCTGACATATGACTACCAAACCAATGCGAGTACCAGATCTTGAGGGATCTAGGAGTCACAAACCTTAGTGATATTATATTTATTGATGGAATGTAATATATATATATAAGTATTTGATGTTTTATTACTTGTCATTATGTGTGGAATGTTAAATGGCAATGTGATTAATTAAATAACCTTTGTAAAATTACTTAATTAATGTCTTCATGATTTAACACATCTTATGTGATCTAATTAAAACTTACTATAGTGTCTCTTAGATACAACATTGTAATTAATTATATTATGCTAAATTAAATGCACCTATAATCTATATAATGACCTAACTTAACATAACACACAAGATGAACTTGAATAGTATGAAACCTAAAGTAACTATAAAAATAATTTAAATAGTCACTTTAGTGCTCAAGACACACACATAATTGTTTGTCAAGAATGAAGCAATGCAAAAAATACTGCTTTATCCTTCATACTATTCAAAGGGATTAGACATAATACCGACGTACATGCATGAAAATGATAGGGTCTTTAAGGGATGTACCATCTAGCTCTATTAATGTGTAAGCACTAGACCCATAACTTGTATTGATTATGTGGGGTCCTAACCAATTGTACCATAGAAAAAGGGAAACTTGCTTGATTTGGGGAATAATTTATGATAAATTGGACTTAGTGAGGCCTTGATTCAGTGTTGTGAGGTGTTTTTCACATCCACACTAGGTCTTGGACCCTTTTAAATGCATTTAACGATGTCTTGTAAAGGTGTTGTAAAGTGTTGTAAAGGACTTTCACACCTCTCTAGACTTAATGAAACAATTTTCCCATAATTCAACATTATAAAATGTGTTTAATGACATTATCACATCAATCTAGAAAGCTTACAAAATAAACTTAATGTTAATCTCATGTTTTAATGTGTCTTACACATTCACATTGGATGTTGTGCCTTTCTAGGCTATGTGGACCTCATTTTAGTGTTGTAAAGTGTATTTAATCACACTTTCACATTGAATTCTATGTTGGAATCCCTAATTGACCTTCACATGGTCATTAATAGGCCCCTATTACCCCATATTGTGCATCCCGAGGAAATATTTGATGAAATAATCGACAGGGTCACTATATAAACCTAATTTTCTTATCTCCCAACAATCCAGCTGGCAAATGGACCCCTCTAGGACTAATTCACCATCTATGGAAAATGAGTCCCTTCCAAGTGGTACTAATTCACCCAAGGTGGTGAATGAGTCCCATTTGGGCCATTTTTTACTTTTGAGAAGGAAAAATTAGGTTTTAAGTTTAATTTTTCTTCATGTCAGCCTTAGGGATCCAATTTACAAGTGAATAAGGTGAATTTCCTATAAAATCAAGTCTCTAAACCCTAATTCATAATCTCATAACTCATTCACACATCTCTTATCATTTATCCATCATCTATCTTCTCTATCAAGTCAAGCAAGCTAGGGTTTCATCATTTCAAGTCATTAAGATAGCTTCTTAAGACATTCAAGGGCCGATTCTTCATGTCTTGCTAAATAAATTCAAGATAAAACATCATGGAAAGTATCTAAATCCATTGTTACATGCTTCATTACATTGTTTCAACATTTTGGTTTAATTACCTAAAATGGGGTTTGACCAAGGAAAACCCCCATGCCCTAACATCCAACATTTATCCTTCTCTTCTTGTGTGTTTGTAGATTTAGGGATCTTGGAGGCTTGGAATTAATTGAAGATCAATTTGAAAAAAAATTCAAGTCATTTCTTCATTTGATAAGGAAAAGTATCAATAAAAAGTCACTCTTAGGCCTGAATTTGACAGTTTCAAAATTAGACACCAAATGAAGCAGAAAGTGCAAATCGAAAGCTCCTATTTCCACCTTTAAATATTTAGAAATTTAAAAGTAGGAGTCCCAATTCCAGGCCTGATTTAGGTTTTCTACATTTTTGGATACCCATTTGTCCGAAACGGGCTCCAAAATAGTTTCATAGATATGGGACTAATTTGCCTAAAATGGCGAATGAGTCCCACCAGACCTAAAATTAGAATCAAAAACATTAGAGAAGTCATTTCCAGTCTCCATCAAGATCTTAGGTGCACACTTTCAGTTTCATCCATTTATGTTATAATTTGCATTCATTTCTATGTGTTTTTGCATTACATAATGTGTTTTCAAACAACATGCATTTCAATAGTTTTACATTAATAGCCAATCCATTTTATCAGTTTGTTGCATTTAGTCATAATTACATCATACATTCCTTAGTTTGAGTGAACCACCACAATTTTTGGGTTCTATCTCTCTCCTTTTAGGTGAAAAACCCCAAGAGGGCAAGAGAAGCACATAGAACAACTAAAATTGATGGTTCACCAATAAGGACTAAATTTTCCTTTTTCAGTGTAGTTTTCAGTAACATTGCATTGATTTTCATACAATACTAAGTCACTCTTATTAAATGTATGATGGATGACATGATTATTCTGTTTACATTGTAATTGCTTAGTGTAGGCTTGGAGATGCTCAAGAGCATTAATGTGTTGTTCATCAAGGATCTCAAGCTGGTGTAATTTCTTAATTCCTTATAGGTGTCATCATCAATAAGACCTTCAAGAGAAATCCTTAATGTGGGGATTTTTAACTCCAATGGTATGATTGTTTTGGTACCATAGACAAGGTTATAGGGTGTGGTTCCTGTAGATAATTTGATGCTTGTTCGATAGGCCCATAGCACATATTGTAATTTCTTGTTCCAATCCTCATGATGTTTGTTAATAGTTTTCTTTAGGATTTGTTTGAGAGTCTTATTAGTGATTTCAACTTGACCATTATATTGTGGGTAGTACGGTGTTGAAAAGCGATGTTTGATATTAAATGTGTCCAAGAATTTCTTCACGTCATTGTTCTTAAATGGTGTCCCATTGTTTGAAATTAATGTGGAAGGGATTCCAAACAAAGAATAATGTGTTCCATTATGAAACAACATATTACATCAGCAGTCATGGATCGAAGAGGAATAACTTCTACCCATTTTGTAAAATAATTTGTTTTTGTAATGATAAACATATGTCTAGCAAAGGAAGGTGGTGATATTTTTCCAATTAGATCCAATCCCCATACTGAGAAAGGCCAAATAGGGATTTGGACATGAAGCTCAAAAGTAGGAGCATGAATCAAATTTTTGTGTTCTTGACATTAATGACATCACTTAACATACACAAAGCAATCTTTTTCTATATGTCTCCAGTAGTATCCCATACGAATGAGTTTTTACACTAAGGATCATCTTCCAAAATGACCTCCACAAGCACCCGCGTGGGACTATTTAAGTGCTATAGTGATTTCAAAGTCCTTAAGACACCCAAGTAAAATGTTGTTAAAGGATCTTCTATATAACACATTAGTACTTGGATTATGTATTTGGTTGCTAGTTTTTCTAAGCGAGTTTAGGTGTTTGTTGTTGTTGGCTCAGGAATGGTACCATCTTTTAAATAGTTAGATATTGTATGATACCATTCACTTGAGTCTTTCATGCTTGTTGTTAACACTTCTTCTAATTTATCATTGATCGAAGGTTTCATGATTGGGTGAATAGTAAATGTGATTTATTTTGAAGGATCTTGGGGTGATATAATAGAAGCTGCAATTGCCATTGCATTTGCATGCCAATTATCTTTTCATGGGATATTACCAATGGTGAATGATTCAAAATTTTCCAACAAGGTCATTGTGATATCCTTATATTATGATAATTTGTCATGTTTTTCTTGGTAGACTTTATTTATTTGTTTGATCACTAACTGCAAATCACCAAAGATCTTAATATCTTTGACACGCATGATTAAAGTAGCACACAATCCAACAATTAATACCTCATATGCAGCTATGTTATTTGTACATAGGAAATTTAATCGATATGACAAGGGAATAGGTCTTCTTGTGGGAAGAATTAATATAATCCAGGCACTAGAGCCTATTCTATAGTTGGATCCGTCAAAATATAATTCCCATGTATGAGCTTCTATTGTCAACACATTATCCTCAGGAAAAGAGTCATTGCTAGGTAATGCTAAAGGAGAAGGAGCGTCAACTAAGTGGTCGGTCAAGGCTTGACCTTTTATTGCTTTTTGTGAAAAAAATTTAAGGTCAAAATTAGTCAACAACATCACCCACTTAGCTATGCATCCTGATAAGTTTGTTTTATTAAAAAGATATTTGAGAGGATCAAATTTTGTGATCACTTGTATTTCTACATTTAGTAAATAGTGTCACAACTTACTGGTAGTGAATACAAGGGACAAACATTATTTTTCAATTGGTGTGTATCATTTTTCATAATTTATTAGAGTTTGGCTAATGTAATAAACAAGGTGTTCTTTACCGCTTTCGTCTTGTTGAGTCAACAATGCTCTAAGAGCATAGTGGGTCGTAAAATGGACTCGGTTGTAAGGTATTCCTTCAAACTCTCAAAGGCATGTTTACAATACTCATTCCAATCAAATTGTAAATCCTTTTTGAGAAGATATGTGAATGGTAATGTTTGATCAACTAAAGATGCCACAAAATGACAGATACCTTGAATTCTTCCTTGTAATGTGCACAATTGAGAAATATTTCTAGGAGGTGGCATGTTGATTATAGCATCAATTTTATTTGTATTTGCATCGATACTTCTATGAGATTTGATAAACCTGTACCATAGAAAAAAGGAAACTTTCTTGAAATGGGAATAATTTATGATAAATTCAACTTAATGAGGCCTTGATTCAGGTGTTGTGAAGCATTTTATGCATCCACACTAGGTCTTGGACCCTTTTAAATTGAATAACATGATCTTATCGAGGTGTTGTAAAGTGTTGTAAGATACTATCATGATTTTCTAGACTTAATAAACTCATTTCTCCCTAATTCAACATTATAAAATGTGTTTAATAACATTATTACATCAAATTATAAGGCTTGTGAATTAAACTTAATGTTAAACTAGTGTTGCAATGTGTCTTAGACATTCACATTGGTTCTTGTTCCTTCCTAGGCTATGTGGACCTCATTTTAGTGTTGTAAAATGTATTTAATCACTCTTTCACATTGAATTATGTGTCCCAATCCCTAATTGACCTTTACATCATCATTAATATGCCCCTATTACCCTATATTGTGGATCCCGAGGCAATATTTGATGAAATACCCCTACAAAGTTGTAATTTAAACCTTATTTCCTTATCTCCTAGCATCTTAGCTGGAAAAATGGCCCCTGTGGGACCCATTCACCATCTATGGTGAATCAATTCCATCTAGGTGGGACCCATTCACCATGGGTGGGGAATGAGTCCCATTTGGCCCATTTTTGACCTTTGAGTGGGAAAAATTGAAATTTAAGTTTATTATTTTCACATGTCGGCCTTATGGATCCAATTTATAGGCTAATAAGGTGAATTTCCTATAAAATAACCTCTCTAAACCCTAAATCACATTGATTCTTCATTATTCATCCATCATTATTCCATCTCAAGTCAAGCAACTTAGGGTTTCATCATTTCAAGTCACCAAAGATATCAATTTTTAGACATTCAAGGGCAGATTCTTCATGTTTTGCTATAGAATTTCAAGATAAAACATCATGGAAAGGTAATAAACTCCATTATTGCATGTTTCATTACATTCTTTCTCTATTTTGGTTTAATTACCTAAAAGGGGTATGACAAAGGCAAACCCCCATGTCCTAACATTCAACATCTCTCTCCCTTTCCTTGTGCACTTGCAAATTTAGACATTTTAAAAGATTGGAAATAATTAAGGATCAAGTTGCAAAATTTTTTAGGTCTTCTCTTCATTTCTAAAGGAAAAATACCAACATAAAGTAACTTTCAAGTTCAAAAATCATAGTTTTGGAAGTGGACACCTGTAGAAAGCCAAAGTGCAGACCGAAAGCTCCAGATTCCACCTTTGAATATTTAGAAATTAAAAAGTGGACCCATTCACCATGGGTGGTGAATCAGTCCCACTCCAAAATCATTTTTTGGTTTTTTTCATTTCTAGATACCCTTTTGTCCAAAATAGGTTGCAACATAGATTTATAGAACTGGTATTGATTCGCCCAGAATGGCGAATGAGTCCCACCAGGCCTAAAAATTAGCATCAGTAGCATTCTAGAAGAAATTTCCAATCTCCATCTGTATTCTAGGTGCACACTTTCAGTTTCATCAAGTTCTATTGCAATTTGTATTCATTTCTAGGTGTTTTTGCATTACACAATGTGTTTTCAAACAAGTTACATTTCTATATTTTGCGTACTTAATCAATCAATATTATCAATTAGTTGCATCTAGAACATTTCATTTAGACATAACTCCATCATACATACATTATATTGAGTGAACCACTTAGATTTTAGGTGTGGGATCTATCTCTTTCCATTAGGTGAAAAACCCTAATTGAGTAAAAGAGACTTAGAATTTCACACCTATTAAAATCTATGGTACATTTTGGTGAACCTAGTTTATGAATAATTTCTTTACTTCTTTGGAGTCCTTCATCATCATAGATCTATCCTGCATTGACCTTGCATTACGGGTTGCATGATTCATTTGCATGCTAGGTTTCACATTTTACATTCATAAAAAAGTGCATTTAGGTTGCATTGTTGGCATCTAAATTCATTTCATTTTTTTGAAATTTTGCATTTTTAACTAAGGTCTACATCATAGCACTCATAAAGCATAAAAATCACTCAATTTTTTTGAAAATTTCTAAAAAAAGTCCATACTAGGACTCATTCGCCAGCCTCGGTGAATCAATCCCTTTTGACCCTTGAAATTTCCTTTTATAGAGTTGTAAACCCTATTTTTAGGCTTCTGTCTGGTGCCATTTTCTAGCTATATTAGTTGGTTGCATTTTTGTAACATGAATTTCATCAAATCTAGCCTAAAATAGCTCATGTCATGCATTGTTTCATTTCACATTTCATTTTTTAGATTATTGAATATTGTAATGAGCAACTTCATTTGTTATACATTTGAAAATTACATATAAATCATTTCATTGCACTTTATTTACTTTTGCATAACATGTTCTTTAGATGTGCCTTTGATTTGATTAAACATGGATTTTATAAGCATAACATCCCCTCTTATGATTTTGATTTTGGTTACAACAATGAGGAACATGTTAGTCCTGACCAAATCATTACATTACCCATTGGTGCGAATAGAAGTGTAGACAATCATCACACACATACATGTTCTTCTCCTGATACCTCTCCTATTAGTGACCAAGGTAACTTGGTGAAGGAAGTTAAAAGTCTTGAGGGTCTTGATTTCCCATCTCCTTATTTCCCTTTGGAAGATGTTAGACAACAAGAACATGAGATCATAAACACATTTCTAAATATCACCCTACCTAGTCTCCATATCCATGACAATCAACCTTGTCCATTTCCTAATATCCCTCCTTGATGTAAAGAGGATAGGTTGGTGTTAGAAGAAATCCCTATTAAGAATCATGAAACCCTTGATCCTCCCTTCCCTAATGCTCCTCCCATTTGGGAAAATCTATTTGAAAACCATAGTGGTCCTTCTCTTGATATCTCCCCCACTTGTGATGAAGCTACTTTACCCTTGGATGAACATATTACAAGCTCTCTTTGTAGGGTAGATAATATGTGTATAGGAGTGAATTTTCACCCCTTATGCATATTTCCCTTTTTTCCCTTCCCCACTTTTGAAAACTAAGTTCAGAGGCTTAATTCCACTTAAGCCCACTACTAGCATCCCACTTGGCACCTATTTCAAGCGTCGCTGGAGGCGTTTCTATCATGAATCATCGCACAACACACAGATATCTACGTGGTGCACTTACATCCTTGGAATATTCCTACAGCTGAGCCTGCAGAGGTGTTACACTTCTCATTGGGGGTCAATTTGTAATGCCCTCTTCAGTCGACTGACCGAAATATGGCCATTTTTCTCCATCTCCTCTACAAATTCACTCCTTCAACAAGAATTTCATGTTCTTCACATACTCTAAGCATTTAGTTGAGCTTCTTCACAACTTTGAGCATTCAACTTCACAGTCTTGTACTCACTCTCAAGCTTTCTAGCAACACTCTTGCACATCATTGCAGCAAATAAATCACTCCATCACTTCGGTAGAGAAAGTTGGGGACAAAACACCATTGCAGTAAAGGATTGAGTACTCTCATTTTCTCCCCAAAGTAGCCTTGAGTGTTCTTGGTGGAGGTGGTAAGCTCCCTTTCCTCTCCTCTATCACTTGGTTGAGTTAGAACATTTACTATTTTCTAGTACTTTTGTGCTCTTTACTACATTGTTTTCTTTATCTCACTTTTCCTAGATGTCTGTAGAGGTTAAAAACATCTAAATGGGGGTATGAATGAGGTAGGCCCCTATATAGCCACCCAAAATTTTCCTCCTCTTTGTGTGTAGGTGAACGTGTTTTCAAGGAGCTAGCTAGCGAATAGGCTCTTCTACAAAATCATCTTCATCATCCTAGCTTTGGTATGGGCATGTGCAGGATCATGATGGGACAAAAAGTGGAAATATGTAAGTGATATGATGGGTATGTGTAGCATCATCATGGAAAAAATAGGCCCTTAAGTGGCAAAAAATTTAGAAAAATCAAAGTTAGGAAACTTCACGTAAAAATTTGAATAAGTTATCTATATCATTTCAAAAATATGTAAGAATATAATTTGTAACAAATTGAATGAAGTTTCTAAACTACTAGGTTTATTTTTAAAAAATAAAAAATCTATTTAATGAAAATTTAAAATTTCAATGTAGTAGTACTTCAATTTTAGGGAAAAAATAAGTAGGTGTCTATCTAACCACCCTAACCACAATAAAATGATAATATTTTTTTATAATATGTTAGATATAAGTAGAGGACTCATGTCCAGATGTGATGGATATTTTTTGTAATTTTTTTCCAAGTAAATAATTAATTATGATTTATTTATTACAACTTTAAAAAAATATAAAAACTCATATGTCTTACCACCTTAACTTTGTCAAAACTTCATGAAATTCAATTTTTTTTTAATCCTATAGTATGTGAAGCATGGAATGTGATGCATGCTTTGGATTCAAAAAATGTGATACCATTTGAAAGCTATAGATATTTTTCAATTATCCTATCAATCAGGACTTTAGGCATAATTCAAATAGAAAATGAATAATAATTATTATTCATTTTCTATTTGAATTACGACTAAAGTCCTGATTGATAGGCTGATTGAAAAAAATCTATAGCTTTCAAATGGTATCACATTTTTTGAATCTAAAACATGCATCACATTCTATGCTTTGCATACTCTAGGATTTTAAAAAAATGAATTTCATGAAGTTTTGACCAAGTTAAGGTGGTCGGGATTATAGAGTGGTTGCAATACTTTATAGTCCTCATCATTCTCATCCTCATATCCTAACACCCCATTTGGCTGAGGTAAGTTAGGGAAAACTTCTGCATCTTGGCCCTTCGTGACTTGGGGCCTTACACATGGTGGTCCCCCTCTCTTACATTTTTGGTGAACCTGACATAAACCAACATCTATTCATATATTGATGTTGAGGACTCTCCCATGTACTTCATGACTTTTGTGTTCCCAAGTGTTGTGAAGGTTTATGAGCATCACAACCCAGTCCACAACTTTTGGGTATATCGTTAGAAGTGTACAAAAACTCCCAATGGAAATGATAAAGGTCTCTATTAGGTTATCTACAGGAATTTTCTTTGGTCTTGTCCTTAGTGTAGCTACACATGAGTAGTTGTCAAGGAATTAGATGGGATTCGTTGACTAAACCGATCACATTCCCACTCCCCCTACATCTCCTATAGCATCACTGGTAGACTAGCATGAGGTCGTTCAAATCCCTATAGAATATGTCTATGCCCTCGCTAAAGGGTTGGGTGACTTAGAAAATCACTTGGAAATAAATCTGAAGATGGCTAGAGTCACTTGAGTTGTTAGTGAGTTAAAACACATGATGGGTAAAGATCAAACAAGCATAGAACTTCTTACTAGCCTCCTCAGTCTTGCCAAAGTGTGCGCTCCATTGAACAATCCTAGATTTTCACAAGGAGTCACTTCCAAAGAGCATGAAGGATAGTTAGGAGTATCAATGCCTCCCACATCCATTTACATGGCTAACGCAATCCCTTCTATCAGTATCCCTACTGCCTCTGAACAACTCAAAACTATCAAAGTAAACAGGGTCCCCTTGGGCTTTAGCTTCACCCCCCTGTCACCTCTAGTGGTGGAAGCTTTGGTGAGATGAGTGGTGAGGGCTTTCGTAGTGGTGGTGCTAGTGGAGGTGGCTCTAGTGGAGGTTGTAATGGTGGTTCCAACCGAGGCCCTAGTGGTAGTGGTTTCGATAGAAGTCACATTGGTGGTAGTTCTAGAGGTGGCCTTGGCGGTGGTTCTAGAGGAGGTTCCTTTGGCCATCTATCTTCTAATGACCCCATTGTGAAGACTCTTCTTTAGAATATGAGTAAGATGCAAAGCCAATTAGCGAGTCTTTCCTAAGCCTCTTCCCAGCCTATCTTCTAGCCCTTCTTCTGACACAGTCCACTATCGATTGTGATCTTAAACAATCCTTTCCCCCAAGGAATGGAGATCCCTAAGTTTGAAAAGTATGGTGGTAAAGGTGATCCACAGATGCATGTGTCCACCTTTAATGCCCTGTGCACATAATTATTCCATCACGACACATCAATGGCTAAACTATTTCCCCAATCTCTCAAGGATACAACACTTGAGTGGTACTATACCTTGCCTACCAATTCCATTTTCTCATTTGACCAACTTGTAAATAAATTCCTTAGACAGTTTCATGCAAACATCGGGCCAAAGATGACCTTTTCAGATCTTGTCTGATGTAAACAAGGAGATAATTAAAAAATCACTAACTTCATAGCGCGCTGCCAAGCTCTCCTTTCACAAATCTCATATCAGCTGCCTAATTCTAACATGAATAAGGTATTCATAGGGAACTTACAAAGGCCTTGGCAAGAGAATTTCACCCTTATGAAATACCCTTCTTTCGCACACTTGTGTGCAGCTTTATGGGAGTACCAATAGATAGTTGTTCAACTCAGGGGATCCTCCTCGCGCTCCTGTTCTAAGGGAAAGTCCATCGTATCAATCTCTAGGATAGGTAAGGTCATTACGAATGTAGTTTCTACTACTGATAACAAAAGCCTTAGGCATAACAAAAAATTCACCAAGTTATTGAAATCTTATTCTTCTATCTTGCAGAAGCTATTGAAGGATAAGATCATAAGCTTACCAAATCCTACGCCTATTAAGGAGCCTTACCCTAATTGCTATGATGGGAGCACTTACTATCAATACCATCAATTTAATGGAAATTATACCAAACGTTGTATGTGCCTATGACATGAGATACATGACTGCATTAAGGATGGTACCATTTGTCTCGATGGTAGCAAACAAAATGCTAACAAATTAGTGGTAAAACCTAATAGTGAATTACAGATATACACAGACCCATTTTTGATTGATTGTAGATCCCATTAATTTTGTTACTCAACCTGAGGCCTATGTTAACATGGCCACGGTGACTTCTACAGCTCCACCTGCACCCGATTCATTAGAAATTACATTCACATCACAAGATTTTCCCTTAAATAATAAAAACTCACCTCTCTACATTCCCACTCACGTCAATGGTAACATTGTGACAAGAG
This sequence comes from Sequoia sempervirens, assembly GCA_007258455.2. Classification (NCBI taxonomy): domain Eukaryota; kingdom Viridiplantae; phylum Streptophyta; class Pinopsida; order Cupressales; family Cupressaceae; genus Sequoia; species Sequoia sempervirens. The sequence continues at coordinate 1,004,718,237 of VDFB02271358.1, forward strand.
TCTTGATAGACCCCGTGAGCCATGTGAATGTTATCACAGAAGAAACATTAGTATTAAATTTGTTACAAAGCAAAAAATATGAAGAAACAAAGTCAACCATCCGTATGCACAATGGTATGTATCTCAAACCTTACAACTCAATAACTTTGTCCTGGTTGGACCCAGGAATGTTGACAAAGTTTTCGTTATTATCCTAGATTTGGATTTGTTCAGGTTGAGGCTAGGCATACCTTGGCTAGCTTTCATGAACAGAATCGCCTCCATTATTCACAAGTTTTTAAAATTCTCCCATGAAGGTCTCTTTCATGTAATGCATGAGACTGGATATTAGCCATTGGTGTCCCATGGTGGATACTTGTTGGATCACTTTTTTCCCTCCCCAGTTGGTCTGCTTCCTCTAATCTAACAGACCTAATTTATAAGAATTATGTGAAGTACAAAACTAGGGGCCAAGGATAGTCAAAACTAACCCTTCCCATGATAAAACAATCAATTGCCTCATCTTCCTGAGAGGAAAAGGAGAAGCATGTACCAACTCCTCCCTCTTCCCAAAAGGGAAGGGAGAAGTCCAAGCCAACTCCCTCTCCCTCCCATAAAGGTAAAGAGAAGGTTGCCTTCTCTCAGACTGCCTTGTCCTCTCCCCTTTCTTGGGAAGACTATTGGATGAGTCAACCTAGAGGCTATCCATTGAGTTTGATGATTCCTCCTTAACACAGGCCCAAGCTTAGGATCGCCAATCTCCCTAATCAATACCCCAAACTGTGGTACTACTTATTAGGAAAAAAGAAGGGTTCCCAAAGGGAATTCGATCTATGGCCTCCTACCGCTCCTACTCCTAAGGCAGTAAATGAGAAGAGGCCCACTGCCAAGGCTCTTGAGCTAACTCCCCCTATTGCCTCTCAACCTGTTCCTCTTGCTCCCATTTAGGAATTTGTTCCTCTACCAAAAATAGTTGTAGTGGACATCCCCCATGGTTGACTAGGAGCTCTCTATTCCTCCGTAGCTTCCAGCTTCCAGCTCAAAGAGTTGAAGAAACCACCTCAAGTGTGTGAGTACAAGTGTTGGAAAAAGGCTCTTTTAGCTGAGTAGGCCACCTTGCAAAGGAAGTTGGAAGAGACAACTGCCCCTACTTCAGGGCCTCCTACAATGTCACCCTCTTCCCTTCCTTCTGCTTCTCTCTAGTCTAGTCCTGCATCACTTTCAGCTTTTCTATGAGTGAAAATGCACCTAACCCCTAAGGGGTATAGGTATTCATCACTCCTTTAGTGGATCCACCTTTGTTGATGTCTATTTTGGATATCCATCTTTTCCCGAAGCCCGTGCATATGATTAATACCTCAGTTGTATCCACTGTGATTCTTTCCTCCTCTTCCTCTACACCTCTAGCCCCACCTCTTGGGAGTTCATCTCCTCTGACGAGACAAAAGGTGGAGTGTCGTCCTTCTAACCGTGAAGGATGTAAGAGGAGCCTGCCTTCTCTACAAGGTGGTCCCGCATTGAATTTTTCTATCTTAGTGATGGAACCAGTCCTAACTTCCCCTGAGTTTCTCACTAGTCCCGAATCATTTAGCAAGCCTAGCAGTGAATGTCAGGCACAGCTTGCTTGGTCCATTGAAGTTATACATGGCACCCCTGCAAGGTGCATGTTTAACTCTATGGATGAAGCTCTAGCCTTTTCGGTGATCTTTTCACTGACCTTAGCTCCACAAGAGCTTGGCGGAGAGAGCCTCGAAGGACCCTCTTCCTTGGCCCTTGTTGTAGGAGGGCCAGATGCTCCTCCTTTTAACATTCACCCATTTTAGGCTCAACCTCCTTCCCCCTATGATGACCTAGAGTGGGAAGCAGATGACCTCTTGGTTGATTAGTGTTAAGAGGAGGCCTCTTCTTGATCTTTTGTGTGTGTGTGTTTTATGATGTGTTCCCTTATGATCGTGCTATGTGTGCCTGGATGACCCTCATCACCCTTTTTGGTGCTTGGATATAGGTGTGGTTTTTGTGTCTTAAACCTTATTCTATTTGTATCATCATTCTTCCATGTTTGTGCTTGATTTTTGATAAATTGTGGATGATGCAAAGTGTTGGGGGCATTTAGGCTTCCCTTCCATGTTGACCCAATTTTTTTTTTTTACTTTCTTTTATGTGCATTCTTCCTAATCTGGTTGGGGATTGATGATCTTTCACCTTCCACCATGGTTACCTATTATTCATATGAGCTTGGAAAGATCTGACCCCACTAAACCAGACCCCCCTATGCCCTTTTCTTGTGTTGTTTTCTCTCTTTTGCTTTCTCTTTATCTTTCTCTCTTCTTTTCCTAAGTTGTCTCTCTCATGTGTGACAACACCTTTCTTCAACATTCCAATTTTCATAAAATGCATTTGTTTCCAATGAATCTTTTCTTGAAAATCCTCACAAACCTTTCTTCGAAATCACATTCTCAAATTGGGACCCTAATGGAACATGCTTCCCTTCATCATGGGTTCGTAAAGAAAGGACTTGAACCTTCCTCTAAAGCAGGAACCGCTTTGATCTTACCCTCACATAGGGGTATATTCTTCCTTTCGAATTCCTTGATGAAGTGAACATCTTCCAAAGGGATCCCTTGATGATGGATCGATCTGAGAAAGGAAACATCTATTTTTGAACTGTGTGTCTTTTGAGTGGACCCCCTTCTTCACAACGGGTTCCCAAGGGATCCCCTTTGAAAGTTATTATCTCAAATGAATCTTATCATGTCTAGCTTGGGAGAATATTAACTAGACCTTGCTTTTCAAATAGCTTGTCCCTTGAGTGGACCCCTTTTCTTTTCAAGGTTCCCAAGGGACCTCTTTGAAAGTCTTCTGAATTATCGATGGTCTATGTGACTATCCGTTTACTCACCTACTTTGCCACTTCCTAACTCTATGAAGTTCACTCTCTTAGGTTTCCTCCATGCGAGAGATCTTGGGGGATAGCTCCCTGTAGGACTGAGAGCCTGTAGGGTGCTTCCTTTGAGCTTCCTCCATGTGATATATCTTGGGGGTGGCTTTCTTGTAGGCCTGAGAGCCACTTGGGCACTTTCTTGGGTTTCTTCCATGCTAGAATTTTTGGGGGATACCTTCCTTGCAAGTCTACAAGCCTATAAGGTGCTTACTTCACAGGGCTTCCAACATGTTAGAGTTCTTGGGGGTCACCTCCATGTAGGTCCATGGGCCTGTGAGATGCTTTATTTCTCCAACTTCATAGTCCCAAGTAGTTATGAAGTCCTTCACTTCTTCTACACCTTTAGGTTTGCCAGATCGTGGTCTGCTTCCTCGACGGTTCAAGTATACATTTTAACCTTACTCCTTCCTTGATCTACTTTACTGAGCACTCATCAGTACTCATGCTCGCTAAAGTGGGGGCCAAATGTATAGGAGTGAATTTGCACCCCTTATGCGAATTCCCCCTTTTCCCTTCTCCACTTTAGAAAACCAAGTTCGAAGGCTTAATTCCACTTAAGCCTGTTGCTTGCATCCCACTTGGAACCTATTTTGAGCATCAGTGGAGGTGTTTCTATCAGGGACTCTTGCATGTCAAGCAGACATTCACTCGACGCACTTAAGTCCCTGGCAGATTCTTGTGGCTAAACCTGTAGGGGTGTTACACTTCTCACTAGGGGATCAATTTGTAATGCCCTCTTCAGCCGACTGACCTGAATATGCCATTTTTCTCCATCTCCTCTTCAAATTCACTCCTTTAATAATAATTTCATCTTCTTCACATCCTCTAAGGATTTAGTTGAGCTTCTTCACAACTTCAAGTATTCAACTTCACACTCTTGCACTCACTCTCAAGCTTTCTAGCAGCATTCTTGCACCTTATTGTAGCAAATACATCACATCATCACTTCAGTAGAGTAAGTTGGGGACAAAACACCATTGTAGTAGAGGCTCGAGTACTCTCATTTTCTCCCCCAAGCAGCCTTGAGTGGTCTTGGTGGAGGTGGTAAGCTCCCTTTCCTCTCCTCTATCACTTGGTTGAGTTAGCATATTTACTATTTTGTAGTGCTTTTGTCCTCTTTACTACATTGTTTTCTTTATCTTACTTTTCTTGGTTGTCTGTGGAGGTGGAAACACCTAAATGGGGGTCTAACTAAGGTAGGCACCTATACAACCACCCAACATTTTCCTCCTCTTTGTGTGTAGGTGAACCTTTTTTTGAGAAGCTAGTTGGCGAATAGGCTCTTCTACGAAACCATCTTCGTCATCCTAGCTTTGGTATATTTTCTTTATCACATTCATTTGTGCTTATTGTATTTCATAGTTTTTTTTGTTCCTTTAGAAGTTGTTAGCTAGGCTACTAGCTTGTTTTCTAATAGTTTTCATTGTACTTTCAGTCCTCTAGTTGTACGGACGCCAACATGTCATGCTGTCATCCTGGAACTATGCTCTCATCCTTGAATAGAGAGCTATCTGAGATATAGTGTTGAGCTCAAACACCAGCTCACCTAGCCTCATTTTCAAATCTTGGGATTTTAGAGAGGTTGCAGTACTTTAAAGTCCTCATCATTCTCATCCTCATATCCTAACACCCTGTTTACTAGCTAAGGTAAGTTAGGGAAGCCTTCCACATCTTGGCCCTGCATGACTTGGGGCCTTGCACATGGTGGTCACCCTCTCTTACAATATGGAACAAGATAATGAGACCTTAAAGACAATGGACACTCAACCAACACCTTCTCATCATCATCCCCCTCTTCATAATCCCATCATTGATCATTCCCCTATTGGCAATGAAGTTATTACTTGTCAAGCACATGTGGCTTGTTGTTCTCCTAAAAAATTTCCTCCTAGGTAGAATATCATGGTGATAGAATGCAACAAAACTAATAATGTTTATTCCTTCACTAAACAAGTGGTTCTCAATTTCCCTTTGTTAGAGATACATCAAATCAAGACTACTGAGGTTATGAATTTGCAAGTGTCCATTAGAACCCCCTTGATCAATGCACCTCATACATACCCCATGGGACATCCTAGCAATCCTCTAATTATCTACCCACCTTCACACAAACAACAAACTCAAAATAAACCTGAACTTATCCTTTACCCTCCTCAAACTAATGTGTCACAACAACCAAGTTATAATATCATTGCTCATACATATAACACTTGCAATAATCCACAATGGAAACAACCAACCCCAAAACCCTTACTGCTACCTAATCTTATCCCACCTAATCCTTTCTTACCAGGTCACAAGGAGTATGATATTGTCGAGCAACTTAAGAATACTCCTACTAAGATATCATTGTGGGACCTTAAATTCAAGCTTCCCCTCACTATCACAACATGATCCATTCATCCTTACAACAAGTTCTTGTCCATTCTAATGTGCCACCAACTAATATTGCATAAATAATTCAAGGCCAAAATGTTGACATTGTTTTCCACCAAAGTGAACTCCCCTCTTTGGATGTGAAAAAAAAAATGAATCTTTCATGATCATAGTGCAATACAAAACAAAAGGGATAAAGATAACTCTTGTAGATACTAGTCCTACCCTTAATGTGTGTAGTGTGATCCTTTTGGATAGGATTGGCATTGATCAATCAACCATTCGACCTAATCCTTTCTCTATTAATGGATTTGACAATGTCGAAAAGAAACCACTAGGGGTAATCATTATGCCTCTTACCACTGGATTGGTCACCTTGAATACACCAATCCATGTTGTGCCTTATGAACTTTCATGCAATTAAAGGTGTGCCTTCCACTCTTCATTGCAAAATGAAATACATCTACAACAACACAGTCCACACACTTGACGCTAATCTTGAACCTGATAGTGTCTTACAACTTGAGAAAAACAAAGAAAATTCCTTTTAAACACATTAACTATACCAATGGAACCTATACACCAAAACGAAAATGAACAACCACTTACACAACATATGAAGCTATTAGATGATGATTGGGGTTCCTTGGATTTTGAACATGACTTCATGGGTGAGTACAAGATCATACACAAAGATTCAAATAGGGAAAACAAAAATTAAGATGACCCTTCACAAGCATCCACGTCAACCACTTTAGACAATGAAATACACTACATGACCACCTTTGAAAACTCTTATCAACAACCACCAACCAATCAAAAAGCAATGAGAAAGATTTATGGAAAAGGGTATGAGCTTATGAAGCAACTTACATATAGTGGAAAAGGATATGATGCTAATGAACAAGGTATCCTCATCCCTATAGACCCTATCACACAACAAACAACTCATGGTTTTGGTTATTTCCATTTGATATAAATTTCCAAGCCTTCACTCAACATCAACAATCTCACAAACACTCTCCTAAATCATCCTTACCAGTTGTCCATCCAGAACTCCTTGACACTAGTGGTCTTGAACATCATCCTTTACACAATATGACACAAATAACAAACTCTTCACTTAATGTCAATCTCATCTCATAAGATACTAATGATTTGCATCTGATAGATTTTCCCTTCTCCTATAAGAGTGAGAACAAAATTTTGCAATCTAGAGAAACTTGTGTAAGTATGACATCTACTACTAGGAAAGATGTATCTTTGACACAAGCCACAAAACCACCTTCTACCATTGATCAAGAGGGTATCTTGTTGAGAATCCTCCAAGATCACTTTATCACCCTCCCTCACTAAACTCAAAAGAAATTCTCTTATAAGACTTCATTTTGTTCCTATCATAGAGTTCATGGTCACTCCACTAATGAATGTAAAGCTTTGAGTCGTAAAATCAAACATTTTCAGGAGTTTGGTATGATTCCCTATGTGGGTCACCTAATTCCTCTAATTTATATTGATTTTCACTCTAGCATGAATTTCATTAATCATTTCGACTCACCTTTGTCCTACACTAAGTGGGGAAAAGTGGTTAGAAAGCCTTGTCCTCGTATGTGATATGTTGTTGCCTCTTTTGATTAACAGTTAGCCTTTCATGAACATATAAGAACAAGCTTGGTATATGGACAACATGCGTTAAGGTTGCTTGCATGTGACATACTACCTCTTTCATGATGTAGCTTATTGGAAACATATGACTTGGCATAGGGCTTTCCGAATAAGCTCTCATGTTCCTCTTCTTCTACTTTAAAGAAACTACTCATAGTATTGGTGTTTGCAACCGCTTTAAAGTGGGGGCATACATCACCACTCACATTTCATTGTGTGATTTCTTCTTGTGATGCATCCTATTCTTGGTGGATTCATTGGGATTTATTCCCTCCAAGAGCGTGATACTTCTTTTCACTTATCCTCTCTTGGAGACATTTGGCATAATGTTCTCTAAGATGAGACCTCACATGAACTAAGCAAAATCCCTTTGAACATTCCTTACAACACTTACAATGTCTATGAGTGTCAAGCATACAAATTTTTGCTTACCTCATAGAGCTTGAAACTCATTTTTCATTATGGCACCTTATTAAAGTTATCAGGAGGTATAACTTTGGTATGGTTTGAGCGGGAAGCCCATTCCAAGGCATGAATTTCCCCATACCCACCTATGTGTTTGAGTGCATACCAACTAGTGTATGTTTCTCACCTTTTGGGACTTCTCACCCCATGGAAAATTAGAAGTTCCATGGCCCCAGAGTGAGTATGTTGTGGACTTCTCATCCCACAAATGACTTGAAGTTTTGTGGCCATAGAGTGAGTACGTCCTTTCCACCTTTTCATCTTTCTCTTCTTCCTAGTTCTTTCCATTGCATGACTATGTATCTTGATGGTTTGACTTTGTATCTTGGATCTTGGGGGCTTGTGCAACCTCCTTTGATCTTTTTCATTCCTTTTCATCTACATCTGTGCACTTGGATCTCTCTTGAATGTCTACTTTAGTGTGACTTTGAAGCAAGTTCATCCTCTCACTAAAGTGGGGGCTAAATGTACCATAGAAAAAAGGAAACTTGCTTGACATAGGAATAATTCATGATAAATTGGACTTAATGAGGCCTTGATTTAGGTGTTGTGAAGAATTTTATGCATCCACACTAGGTCTTGGACCCTTGCAAATTGAATAGCATGCTTTTATCGATGTCTTGTAAAGGTGTTGTAAGATACTTTCATGCTTTTCTAGAGTTAATAAACTCATATCTCCCTAATTCAAAATTATAAAATGTGTTTAATAACATTATTACATCAATTTACAAGGATTTTGAATTAAACTTAATGTTAAAATAGTGTTGTAATGTTTCTTGTACATTCACATTGGTTCTTGTGCCTTCCTGGGCTATATGGACCTCATTTTAGTGTTGTAAAGTGTATTTAATCACTATTTCACATTGAATTATGTGTCCCAATCCCTAATTTACCTTTACATCATCATTAATAGGCCCCTATTACCACATATTATGCATCCCAAGGTAATATTTAATGAAATACCTGAGAAAGTTGTAATTTAACCTTATTTCCTTATCTCCTAGCATCTTAGCTAGAAAAATGGCCCCTGTGGGACCCATTCACCATACATGGTCAATTAGTCCCATCCATGTGGGACCCATTCACCATGGGTGGCAATTGAGTCCCATTTGGCCCATTTTTGACCTTTGAGTAGGAAAAATTGAAATTTAAGTTTATTATTTTCACATGTCAACCTTAGGGATCAAATTTCTTAGCTAATAAGGTGAATTTCCTATAAAATCACCTCTCTAAACCCTAAATCACATTGATTCTTCATTATTCATCCATCATTCTTCCATCTAAAGTCAAGCAACCTAGGGTTTCATCATTTCAATTCACCAAGATATCAATTTTTAGACATTCAAGGGTAGATTCTTCATGTTTTACTACATACTTTAAGGATAAAACATCATGGTAAGGTAATCAACTCCATTATTGCATGTTTCATTACATTCTTTCTCTATTTTGTTTTAAATACCTAAAAGGGGTTTGACCAAGGCAAACCCCCATGCCCTTACATTCAACATTTCTCTCCATTGCCTTGTGTGTTTGTAGATTTAGACATTTTGGAAGCTTAGAAACCATTACAGATCAAGTTGAAAAGTTGTTTAGGTCTTCTCTTTGTTAGTGTAATTAATTAATTATTACACTAGCATAAGTTAACTTAGGTCTTGCATTTAATTAATTAAGTCCTAGGTTTCATTATTAGATAAATCATAAATAATGGGGTAATTTCTCCTTCCATATTTGTAGGGATAAGATTCCTTCTAGAAGATGAGTTGTCCTTCTAGAACTTATCTCAATCTTTTATCATTTCCTAGGTAGGGTTCACATGTCACATTTTGTTAGATAAAGACACATGACAACATCATATTGCATCTTGCATCTCCCTTATGCCTATATATTCAAGGAATTTGAACATTTGTAATCATCTAATATCTCATATTCTAGATCAATATTAATCTCCATTTGCATGCCCTTATTTGAAACACTTTTTGTGTGGTTGAATTTCTCTTGGAAAGATCCTTTGAAGTGTGCACAGCTTCATTGGATGATTCAGCATTCATTATTTTAACATAGTATCAAAGCCATTGAATTGAGAGTTCATCCCAGGATCAAGAAAGTTGGGCTAGAGATATTCTTGCAGGCTTGAAGGTTTCCATTGCAAGCTACTTGACACCACCTAGAAACCAAGCTGATTTTTGAAGCAAATTGAGCCAGATCTGAGCTCGCCATTGTCTTCAAAAGGCCTCAAAACCATAGGATGGCCTGTCCAATCATCAAAATCATATTCATCAACCCAGGAGCATCAAAGGTATTTAGGTTTGAAAAATCAACTAGTATGATCCGTACAAATTTGCAATAAAAAAATCATCCTGGTTAGTTGTCCTCTGAGGAAAAAAAAATTAGTAGCAGGTCATTTTTTGTTTCAAAAAAATTGGGCTAATATTTCCATTGTTTGGCAAAAAAATTATATTTTCTATAGTTGCAGAAAAATAATTTTCAGAGTGACTGGTATTTAAATTAACCATCCACATTATAAAGTTTATAATATCTGTAGATATATATTAATTCAACATCAAATATTTAAGCAGGCCTATTTTATCTATGGTCGGCTTGGAAATTTGCATTTAAATTATCTATATATTTTGATTTCAATTGAAAATTACAATATTGAAATCAATCACCATCCAACTTGGTAGATTTGTTTGTCCAAGTTTTTTTATTGCAGGGTTCATATTTTGTAGAAGAGGGGTACGTGTTTTCTGGGTCCCATCACCAGCCACCATTTTCAGATTCCCCATTGACTTTCGATCACAGGAGTTTCTATTGACCATTCACCATCGGTGCCTTCTCTTTGCCAAACCAGCCCTCGTCGACATCACAAGCCTTGTCGACTTTCGTCACTAGCTCATTGCCATCAGCATCTTTCTAACCAGCCATCAACCAAGCTGAACATCTTTCCAGATTTGTAGTCAGCCACCGCCCGTGGCCATGGTTCTATCTACAATCGAGGGCCTAGCTATATAAGTGGCGCCACCATCAAGCTATCCACTCTACCCAAACTTGCAGCTCCGCTGCCACCCCATCCAGTGGTGTGATTTTTTTTTCCTAAGCCTGCATCATGGTCACATCAAGGATCAGGTGCTAAGTCTGAAGGTGCTTTATTTTTGCACCTAATTAGCCTACAAAGTTTCTTATCTTGTCATTTTTTCATTTTATCATAACTATTCACCAGGGTATCAAAATTCAGCAAACGAGATACCGAGAAAAAAAAATCTACTTTCTAGTGGTAACATCGATTCTACAAAATTATTCTTGCAAAAAAATCTACAGTCAACTAAATTCATAACCCTAGTTTGGACATAAAGGCTCATAACTTCTCATCAGATTGTCATATTTCAATGATTCCAGTGGCAACAAGAAGGTATTTCAGAGGATTTTCTCATTAGTCCATTCACTTTGATCAATTTCATCTCTAGGTACTCTTGCATTAGATTTTTTCAATTTGGTGCATTTGATCAATAAATTGGATATCCTAAAGCTTGGGAAAAGAATTTTTTATTTGGGTAGCATCACTTCAGTTGCACATCATCCTTGGAATTCTCTATTTGTTGTTGAAGACCTCATTGTCTTCATTTTTTTGGAGAAATTTGATAATACATTATGGGGCTTGCATATACTCCTTCTCTAACTATGTTGCACAAGGGAAACTATAAAAAATGGTGAGATGGGATCATCCACCATCTCCAATCACTTGAATTATTGCCACATCTATATGGTATAGTTCCCCATCCAAGTGAAGGTATTTAGGACTTTTCTCAAGGAGTTGTTGTAGATACACTATCTTGGTGATCATTGAAATGCAAGTTGATTGTGATGTTTTGGATTCTATTAATCATTGTGATTGTCCTCACATCCTTTGGATTGAGATTTGGAAGATATATGGAGGATCAGACACTCCACCCTTCCCCGATGGTCATGATTCAGAATGTCATTCCTTAGATCAGGTACCCCATGATGATATTTTTGTGCAAGAGGTTGATTGCCTTGAATCTTCCAAAGACGTTGACAAGGTTTCTTCAGATGTTTTTTCTCCATCAGAGACTATTGGTATCCCTTCACATTTAGTGATTCCTTATCCAGAGTCATTGATTGAGGCTTCCACCATCTCTATCCATTAGGACACATTCAGTTTTTTAGACTTGACATCACAGGATGACTTTGTTTTAGGTATCACTGACTTGGCTACTTCTATAGGTTTGGAGGACATTCTTGAGGGGATATCACTCCTCTATTCAGATCTTGCTTTGGAGAGTTTTTTTGAGTCTCCTCATCATTTTGTCTCAACCTTGATTGGGGATCCTAAGACTACATTGGAGGTACTTGGTTTCTCTTTAGATATTTCATGTATGAGACTTCTTCCCTCTCATTCCATTCAGGAGTTGGAGTTTCTTCATTATCTACCATTGGATTTGCTTCTTCCTAGTGGGAGACATGTGGTTTGGACACATTTGTTGCTTCAGACTTCTTTCAATGGTTTTGAGGACACTTCATTATGGGGGAGAAATCTAGTCTCCATCATATTCATTGTATCACTGTCTTTGGATCTTGTTCAACATCAGTTTCCACATTGTCCTGGTTTGTCACCTTCTTCATTGATTGTGGCATCTTCATCTTCAGGCAAGGAGAAAATTGAGCAGTTTTTAGAGACATCATCATCCACTTTCATCCTTCCTTCCTTTAATTCCTATCTCGAATGGGAAGCATCCCTACACTTGCACTTGGTTTTGTTTCTTCTAAAAGGAAGACAAGTTGTTTGTCGACATTGGATCATGTTTTTTCTTCAGACACTTACCATTTTTGCAGGTGATCTCATCTTTTGGGGGGGCTATATAGTATCTCTATTTCCTCCCTATGCGGGGTCCATTGATTGTATTGTATCCATGAGACATATGGTGTACTTGGAGGGCATTTGGGAGTCCTCCATCCTTCCCATCCTTTCTCTCTTTTCTACATTTTCATCTCCTTTTTGGAGCTAGGGGTTTTGTTCCCACTGGGTTTTCCCCTTTTCTCTGGTTGTGGGAGATTATCTGCATTTTCTTCATCATGTAAATGGGTACCTAACATGGCCTTGCAGTCAGAACCCATCATCAATCATCATTGCATTTCCTCCCTAAGTTACACTTATGGGGGGGTGTTAGTGTAATTAATTAATTATTACACTAGCATAAGTTAACTTAGGTCTTGCATGTTTAATTAATTAAGTCCTAAGTTACATTATTAGATAAATCATAAATAATGGGGTAATTTCCCCTTCCATGTTTGTAAGGATAAGATTCATTCTAGAAGATGAGTTGTCCTTATAGAACTTATCTCAATCTTTTATTATTTCCTAGGTAGGGTTCATGTGTTGTCACATGTTAGATCAAGACACATGGTAACATCATATTTCATCTTGCATCTCCCTCATGACTATATATTCAAGGCATTTGTACATTTGTAATCATCTAATATCTCATATTCTAGATCAATAGCAATCTCCATTTGCATGCCCTTAATTGCAACACTTTTTGTGTGGTTGAATTTCTCTTGGAAAGATCCTTTGAAGTGTACACAACTTCATTGGATGATTCAACATCCATTATTTCAACACTCTTCATTGTCCAAGGAAAAATATCAATAAAAATTAACTTTTAGGTTCGGAAATCATAGTTTCAAAAGTCAACACCTGTAGAAAGCCAAAGTGCAGACCGAAAGCTTTGGATTCCACCTTTGAATATTCATAAATTAAAAAGCGGACTCATTTTCCATGGGTGGTAAATGAATCCCACTCCAAAGTTATTTTTTGGTTTTCTTCATTTTTAGATACCATTTTGCCTAAAATAGGTTCTAGATCAATTTTGCAGAATTGGCATTGATTCGCCTAGAATGGTGAATGAGTCCCACCAGGCCTGAAAATTAGCATCACCAGCATTCCAAAATCCATCTCTAGTCTCCATACATATTCCAAGTGCACACTTTAAGTTTTGTCAAGTTCTATTCCAATTTGTATTCATTTCCAAGTGTTTTTGCATTACATAATGTGTTTTCAAACAAGTTACATTTCTTAGATTTTGCATACTTAATAAATCAATCTTATCAATTAGCTACATATAGAACATTGAATTTAGACATAATTCCATCATACATACATTATATTGAGTGAACCACTTAGATTTTATTTGTGGGATCTATCTCTTTCCATTAGGTGAAAGAGGCTAATTGACTAAAAGAGACTTAGCATTTCACACCTATTAAAATCTATGGTACAAAACCCTAAAAAATTTCCACTATCTACTCCAAAGACACTTTTTTTGGATTTAGTCTCATGTTGTATTTTTTCATCCATTTGCAGATCTTTCGAAGGATAGTCGCATTGTCTTGTCTTGTTAGAGATATGGCTAGGATGTCATCGACATAATCTTCCAAGATTTTATGTATGTAATTAGGAAATATCAATGTCATTTCTCGTTGGTACTTTTCACTTGCATTATTTAATCCAAAAGGCATCATAATCCAACAAAATGTCCCCCAAACAGTTGTAAATGTTGTCTTAGATTGATCTTGTTGATTGATGAAGATTTTATTATATCCAAAAAATCCATCCATGAATGACAAAAAAGCATGTCCCATAATTGAATCCACTATCATGTTGATATTAGGAAGGGGAAAATCATCTTTTAAAGAGGTTTTATTCAAGTCATGAAAATCCGTACACATCTTAATATGATTGTCAAGTTTTGCAACTATGACAATGTTTGAGATCCAAGGAGAATAATCAATAGGTCGAATGAAACTTGCATCAAGGAGTTTTTCAAGTTCTCCTCTAACAAGAAAGGCTATTTTAGAATTGATCTTTTGTATCTTTTGTTGACCAATCTTAGCATTTTCAGTATGGATGATGTTGTGTGTTACTATCTTCAGATCTATTCCTAGCATATATGAATACTTATAAGCAAAAAGTTCAAGAAAGTTGTGGAGCAAGGTTGTGGTATCCTCTTGTTCTTCATCACCAAGGCACTTCCCTATCTTAATGACTTTTTATTTATCATCTATGTCCATTGGTATATCAATTGTATCTCCTAAGGAAAGCACATTTGACTTAGGAAATTTAGGGTCATATTGTTCAATGCTTGTGTCTTTCTCATTATTTTTGAGTTCTATATCTTTTTGCTTGGTACTGATCATAGCACGGGTAACTCTTTTCTTTAAAGGAATAGAAGATGTCTTATCATAAATTCCTAACATTTGCTTCAGAGCTCTTCATCATTTTCAAATTACTCCAATGATGGTGGTAAATCTATTTCAAGTAATTCAGGATGCTTTATTGTAAGATTGTTTCTTGGTTTGCATGTGATAGTGTTGATGTTTAGCGATGGTCATTGATTTGATTTTGTTGTCTTAGAAAAATAATATCCCAAATCATTATTTATCTCTTGTGTATTAGGTTCTAAAGGAACTCAGATTCCTTATTCATTCTTTCCAAATCCATGACCACTATATCCCAATTGTTTCACAAGATCATAGCCTCTTCCATAAATTATTTCCATTTCTTTCGGGTTTCATGATTATTGATAATCGATCTCATCAAAATTAGTTGTGTAAATTTTATTTTCTTCCAAAGTGGACAAGGTAGATGCTTGTGAAGGTTCTTCTGAACTCTGAGTTGACATAACCATGGGTTGTTCTTGTTTTTCATCCTTTTTTCTTGTGATTATATGTACTCTCCCATAAATGAAGGTGTGAATTCCAATGAACCCTAATCATCACCTAGTAATTTGGACGCTGGGTCTTCTTCTTGTTTGTCAATCTCGAGAGGTTCTATGTTAGATGTTGGAATCAATGTGTGTAGAGGACTTGTTGTTCCTTTTTCAAGTTGTAAACAAATTTTAGGCTTGGGGTTTATTTCAACTTGATAGATTTTGTTGCTATATACATATTTTATTATATGATAAAGGGTTGAAGGCACTGCATGTATCTCATGAATCTATGTTCTTCCCAAAATAAGATTGTATAAAAGATCATAAAGCATGACATGAATAGGAGTTTGCAAGGTAGCTTTTCCTATTGTAATAGGTATGGTAATTACACTGAGCAGTTGCTTTGTGATATTGTCAAATCCCCTAATAGATAAGGAATTGGGTTTGATTTGTGATTTTTCCACACATAATCTATCTAGGAGTTTCACACTTCTCACATTAAGGGCAGAGCCACTATCAGCAAGGGTCCTTTTGATGCCTATTGTATTGAATTGGGCTATTATCATAAAGGCCTCATTTTTCTACCTTAATTCTAATGGAGGGAGGTCATATTGATGGAATGTAATGTCTACATTAACTATATCCATTCCTTGTATTAGAGCTACCACATAATTTGAATTGATACCAGAAGGAACCGCTATTATTTGCAATGATGTTTGAAGCGTAGTGTGATAATTTGGTGAATTTTGAATTAGGTCCCAAAGGGATATCCTTGTAGGAGTATTCTTAAGTTTCTCAACAAGATCATACTCCTTAGTGTGTCAAGTTAATCGAGGAGCACTAGGTAATATGGGATTAGGCAAAGGTAAGGGTGTTGGGGTGGGCCATTGTGGTTGAAAATTATTTCTAGTTTTGTATGTATGAGCAATAGTATTATGACTCAGTTGCTACAAGGCATCATGCGCAGGTGGATAAAGGGTAAACTTGGTTTTAGTTGGAGGTTGAGGCTTATGTGAAGGTGGGTAAAGGATGAGTTGAGGTTGAATCACATTGATGTCTTTTGTTTTAGGTTTCTCACAACAAACCTTAATGGATTGCCTTTGTGAGATGAAGCCTTTAAGGGCTTCATCTAACATGTCAAAGTCATCACGACTAAAAGGTTTGAGAGGTAAGTTATCTTTGGTTGGTTTGGGCTTTTCATGAAAAATTTTAGTGGATGATCTTAGTGAGAGGAAGTCCTAAAGGGCTTCATCTAAGATATCTAAGTCATCACTACTAAAAGGCATGGATTATAAACTTTTTCTAAATTGAAGCATTTTTTGTATTGTTTCGTTTGATGTTTTTAAGTTTTTGTTTTCATTTTCTGATGAATCTAATCTAAGTGAACTAGGAACTAATGCTAAAAATGAAAATTGTAAAAATCTAATGCTATCCATAATTTCCATGAAATTAAATGATGCTAGTTCTAATGATTTTAATGTAACATAAAATAATTGAACTGAAACAAAAAGGTAACTGGGACAAATAGAAGCTTAAAAACTAGAAACTGGATTATGAAAACAGTAATGCAAAATCTGCACTAGGACTGATTCACCTAGGATGGTGAATGAGTCCTAGTAAGGGTATTTTTTAATATTTTCTAATTTTCCCAGTTGATTTTTATGTGCTATATGTTGTACAATGCAGATCTAAAATAAAGATGCATAATTTTACTATTGTTCAATGAAATTAAGTGCAATAATGCAAGCTAATTGAGCTTTTCACTAATGAAAATTTTGAAACCCTAGAATGCAATTTAAACAATGCAATGCAAGCTAAATCTAGGATGTAAATGTTCTCAAAATTAGAAATATAATGCTTCCAATTGTAAGTTCACCAAAATAAATCAAATATTTTTGTGTGGGGGTCTCCCTTACACTTCTAGGGTTTTGAACCTAAAAGGAGAGAGGTGCAAAAATATTAATGGCTCACTCAAGAGAAAACCCTTGAGATTCCAATACAAAGGAGATTGAAATTTGTCAAAGGATATTGTCCTGAAGGCTGAAAATTGATAAAACAGATTAATTACCAAATGTAGATTTAGAAAATGCAAGATGTTTGAAAACACAATGTGATATGCAAAAAGACCTAAATGACCTATAAAATGCTTTGAAAATACAATCAAAATAGAACAAGAAAATATAACAATAAAGGATGTGCAACCTAGAAATCTTAGAATAACTGAAAGTAGCTCTTTAAAATCTAGAAATGTTGACTTTTTGGCCAACTGGGACTCATTCACCAACTTGGGCAAATCCATCCCAGATTAGGGTTTCTGGCCAGAAAATTATTTCAGGGAAAAGGGTACTGGAATCTACAAACTAATCGAACAAACACCCCCAATGGGAATCATTTGCCACTAATGGTGAATCATTCCTCTTTCACTTTTCTGAAAATTGAAATTATTGATCTGTACTCCAACACCTGCACTTTATTCCCAGATTGAAATCTGAATCATGTTCTATGAAAACACCTACAAAACAGAATATAATTTGATTCCTAATGTGGGGCTTTCCTCAGTCAAACCCCTAGTTTGGTAATTAAACCTTGAAAGAGATGATTAAATATGCAGAAAAACCCTAGCCTGAAGTGTGTCTAAGACTAGGAAATCTTGAGCAAGATGCAACTCTATTCTAATATGAAAGAACAAGATGCATGAATGAAACTTTACTGATGTAAGAATCACTCTAAGAGATCCTAAATCACTTTAAATGAATCTAAATGGCATGCAAACCTTCCTTAGGCTGAAGATAGAGAGACAATGGAAGATGGAATCACTTAGAAAACAAGTCCTTAGGCTTGGCTTGATGGCTAGTTGCATCTACCCATCCTAGAATTCTTCTTGAATCTCCATAAGCATCTATGATCAACCCTTAGAAATGCTAGATCTAGAATAAAAGTGAGCTTGAAGACTTACAAAAGTCCTTGAATGCTACCCCAAAGCTTCAAATTTGTTGTAAATAGACTTATGAATGCTCTTGTGAAAAATATTCTCAATACTTGACTCTTAAATTTATTTAAAAATTGTTTAGATTTCTTGAAAAATGACCTAAAAACTTATATTTATAGGCATTAATACCTAATTGTCCCATATTTAGACATCAAAGGCTGACATCCACTAGAAATTTGAATTAAGTTGGTGAATTTACCGCTCAAAATTGGAAATTTCCCCAAAAGGGACTCATTTGCCACCCTTGGCAAAGGGGACCCATTCATCCAAGGTGGTGAATGGGTCCCACTTAAGGTTTTTGAGGTGGGTTTTCAAGATTCAAATGATTTAAGTGTAATTTGTCATGATTTATTTCATTTTTGAGTGGAATAAGCCTCAAGGTCCAAAATAATGGGTCTTAGGGGCCTATAAAATGTGATTTTAAAGAGAAATTAATGTAAGGGTTCCAAAATAGGTACAAATTAAGTGTGAAATTTTCTCTTTCTTCAAGAGTGTACAATTTTCTACGCTACAATTATATGTAATTTTTTCTCCATGGCCCTTTTGTTTAACTATCAAATAATTAAATCATAGGTTTCTTTTTTTGAAATTGATTGATGATTTTGACAACATTTTAAATTTTAAGTTATTCTTTTATATGTGAAGTTGATTGTTAGGTTGTTAACATGTTTATAAATACCACCTCCACTGGTCTAATTTTGCCTCACCAATAACTTAGTGGCTTTATGGCTATAACAGAAAAAATAGTTTACCCCACCTTTTAGGAGATGAAGCATGTGGATATGGTTCCTATTTCACACTAGTTTCATTCAAGGAAACTTTGGAGATCTTAATCCAAAGGTAGCCAAGGGGGAAATAGATCTTGCAATAAGGTATCATGTGGTTTGATTAAGGACTAAAAGAGGCTCACCACCAAGCTAGGGCTTGGAAAGACAAGTAACATGCATAACCTAATAATCAAACCTAATGATGTGCAATACTTTAATAGATGACCTAGAAATGAATGTAAAATAGAACAGTAAACTAGAAAAGTACAGAGGGGCACCAGGAAACATGTAGAAGCTTGAATGAAGAATTGAAATGATGAAAATATCAAATTTAATGCACACTAGGACTCATATGCCATGCTGGGTTATTTAGTCCCATATTAGGTTTTTGGGAAGAAACTAAAATTTGGTAGTGACAAGCCTAGATCTCTTGAAATTTGGAAAAGTCACTGTACTCAGACTCATACACCAGAAGTGGTGTATAATTCTTGCTTACATTTTTTGAAGGATAAAGATCTAAATCTACTCTTTAAAGTCTACTCTATCTTCTAAACCTAATTTCTGGATCTGAAATGTTGAATTTTACTCTGTAGATGCCTTTTAGTGATCTTGTAAACAAGGTGAGAAATTTACAAACTTGACAAATTCTCTCCAACCTTTCTCTTCAATGTGTCTTCAACCTAGGTCTATAAATCACACACTAAAGAGAGGGGAAAATATTATTTTGTTAGCAGAAATGGGTTTTCCTTGGTCAAACCCCATTTATGTAATCAAACCTTGAAATAAAATTAAATGGAAAGGAGGAATGATGAATGAACAAAATGATATGTTGCAACTCACCAAACCCTAGAAATAAAGTATTGCAAACATGTGTGAAATGGTTCCAATGGATGTGGATCTTGACTCTTGCTTGAATGGTGTGGATCTTGACTTGAATGCTTTCTTGAATCATGAAACACTACATCTCAAATGTTAGCTCAAAAATTGTAAACATGACGCATGATGACTTTGACATGATGCTTGATACTTGAATAATGCTCTAAAACACTTGATAATTTGATCTTGAATGCTCTTGAATTCTTTTTTAAACATAAATTTTCTAATAGGAATGTTCTCATGAAAGTCTTAGGTAACTTGATTTCTTTCTAGGTGAAAAATGAGTGAAATAACCTTATATTTATACTTGTTTATACCAAATTTCCCAAAATTACAACACTACAAGATGACATCAAATCTAGGAGAAAAAATTCCTACCAATAATTTGAATTTAATTTATGTTTAAGCCACATAAGACTCATATTCCAAAACTGGCGTATGACTCCCATTAGACCAGGCTTTGGGACACATTTTTCAAAAAATGCTTAGATTGATGTGAAATCAGGATTGGGGCATGAAACTTAGGTGGGACCCATACACCCAAGGTTGTGTATGAGTCCCAAATCACTAAATATGTGTCATACAATCCAAAATCATATGAATTATGATTTGTCATTACATATGTGTCATGATTAATCTCAAAAAGATGCATTAATTAAGGCTTATGGATGCAAAATAGGACCAAATATGGCATATGTAAAGAATCCCAAATTATTAATGAGACCCTAGATTAGTGTGAAAGTGTAAAGGTACACTTTACCACACACTAAATAGGGCACAACTAGGTTCATTTGGTTTACAAGGTCCCAAGACCTAATGTGAATGTGTTAAACACATTACAACACTAAATCAAGGCAACATTATGCTCAATTTAATAGGGAGGGCCTAATAAAATGAAAAAATGTAAGGAGGTGCCATTTTTGTCATTACACTTAGCCCCCACTTTATTGAGAAGATGAACCTGCTTGAAACTCAAAAAAAAGTAGACAAACTTGCATCAAGAGGGGTCTAAGTGTACTAATACAGGTGCCATAGGATGAAAAAGATCAAAGGAGATGGCCAAGCCCCTAGTATCAAGATCCTATAGCATACCAACATAGGCGTGAGAGGACACACATGAAAATGACATAATGAGAAACATCAAGGTACAAGCATACACTGCCAAAGACATAAAGAAAAATAAATAAATAAAATGAAGGGATGGATCAAGCTTCAACCATTTGTCCCACATGCTATGGATCTAATCTAGGTTGTTTGTCCAAAAATAAATGTTTACAAGTGGAACGCAATGTCCATTATGCAAACCAATGCATGCTCACAAGGGCTAGGGCAATCCGGTATCCACTAGGTGAGCCCCTAGAAAGACACATACACACGTGGCACTATGTGCTCACACAGATGAGAAAGTGGCTATGGGAAAGTCATGCCTAAGTTTGGCTCCCATAAAATAACCATATCAAAGTTATACCTTGTGATAAATTTGATAAGGAACCACACAACAATGAACTTCGAGCTTCATGAGGAAAGAAAATCTTTGTATGCTTGACACCCATGAAAAAACAAGATGGCACCACAAGCAAGAAAAGTGTATTATGCAAGGTGGCCATATAACAATTATTGTAAATGCAAAATAGTGTAAGGTACATTTGAAGGTGTTTTTCTTAGTTCATGTAAGGTTTTAACTTAGGGGATATCCTACCTAATGTCTCCAAGAAAGGACCAATCAAAGAATATAAGATTTCTAATTTAGGGGATGTATTGTGTTGCATCAAGCCACTAAGAGAGATCATGCTCTTGAGGGACATTACACCCAATTTCACCACAAAGTGAAATATGCATCACATGAAGTAAGAAGACTACACAATGAAGCATGAGTTGTAAAATAATAATGAAAAAGGGTTGTCCCCATGAAATCACACAAGGGATCCATGGATTCAGGGTTAGTATGTCTTTGCTACAATGTTTTTATAGAGCTTGAAACTGTCATCATCCCCCAAATACTCATGGAACAAGAAGAATGACACAAAGAGAGTGAAAAAAAAAAGAAAAAACCTTTAGGTCAACATTGAAAAGACCTGAATGCCTTGACACCTTGCATCATCCCCAAAAGGAAAACACAAGACAAAGAAAATATAAAATATAAAATTTTGAGTCAACATGGAAGAGATGTGAACGTCTCGATGCTTTTCATCATGCCCAAAAAGAAAAATCAAGACAAAAAAAAAGATAAAATATTTACAACATATAGAAAAATGTAGTTACAAATAGAGGAATATCACAAAGAGAGAGGTACACCAAACTGAATAGTATGAGGGACCAAATTATTGACATGAAATCACACAAAAGAAACATGAAAAGGGAACATAAAGACAAGAATAGTAAGGCACATGCAATTCAACCTATTAGCAAGTCATTTGCATCCCAATCTTGGTCATTGTATATAGAAGGCGGAGAGCTAGCCAAAGCAACAAAGACAAATGCATTAGTAGGACAAGGCTATCTAATTCTTGCCCCCACTAAGTGTAAGACAAGAATGAGTGGAGGTAGGTGATGAGGGGGGAGATCCTTGAATTTTAAAATAATTTGTAATGAATGTAAAGCATGTAATAGTGAGAATGTTACATGGCAAGGAATGAAAGGGTTCCACTTTAAGGGACTATTTCAACATATCAAGTTCCTCGAGGATTCTTCTTAAAGTACAACATTCATTTGTGAGATGCCCAAAAGTTGTCTAGTATTCACAATAATTGTTATTTTTAGGTTTTCTGACTCTAGTAGGAGGTGGCATTGCAATCCATCCTCTATTGACAAGATCTTCTAGTTTTCATTTGATTTTTGTTAGATTTTTTAGGAATGGTAAACCTTTGAATTTTTACAATTTGTGTTTCTTTCTAGATTCACCAACTTCTCTAGGTGGGATTAGGGCCCAGGGACCTGAAATTTCCTTTTCATCTTTATCATCATTTTGAGGCATCAGTTGCTCTTTAGGAACAAGGATACTTATGTCAGGAGGAGGTTCTTCATATCTTATCCCTATAGTATCTCTAGTTGGAATTTTCTCTAAGAGTTGATGAATTTCATGTTCACTTGTTGTATCACATCCTTGTTTGCTCAAGATTGTGAATCCTTTCCATGTCTCTTCTAGGTTGATGGGAGTGTTTGTTACCTTACTAACATAGAAATTTGGTTGAATGTTTTCTTGGTTAGAGGAACTAGGTTCACCTATTACAAGGAACTTAGGTTCAACTTGTGTTTCAATTTTAGGATGCAAAAGGCCAAACATCTCAAGTGATGGGATGGTAGGGGGTGTTGGTTGTTTCATAGAAGGATAAAAGGATGCATTGTTCTCAAGGTTGCTAAAGAAATCCTTTAAAAAGTTATTCATGTTGTCATCATCTTCTCCAATGATGTCAACAACACAAGGAGGATATGCATTAGGAGTTGAGTGAGCATGTGTAAGTTCAATTTCATTTGGGTCATTTCCAAAAGCATAACTTGACACATCCACTAATGATTTCAAGGACATCCAAAGCTTACCAAAGCACATATCCATTATAAAATGTAATACAATAACCTAGAATAAAATGTATAGGTGCAAGTTTCAGATAACGCAATGCAAAAAATGAACCAAATGAAGCTAGATGTAATGAAATGAAGAAAACAAAAAACCTACAAATAGAAACAAATAACTAACAACAGCAAATAGAAACACTGAAATAGAGTTTTTAGTGTTGGAAAATGTAGTTTAAAATTTGAAAAGGGACTAAATCACCCAAAGAGGTGTATGAGTCCCAATCAGGGTTTTTTAGGGGTTTAAATACTGAATAACAGTCACCACAACATACCTATAAATTAGGCAAAACTGCCTATACTGGGACTAAATCACCCATAGGGGCGTATGAATCCCAAACTAGGGTTTTTGCATGAATTTCAAAAAATTATAAGTGAAAGTTATGCTTTTTGGTTTGTATGATGTCTATGCTAAGTGTAATTATAGATTTTAGATGCAATTCAATGATGCGAGATGCAAAAATACAATCTATATGCACTTTCACCAATGCAAGATTTAGAAACCCTATACGCAAATTAACTAATGCAAAACCCTAATGCAAAGTTAATGTAAGTTATTTCTAGGAATATGATGCACTCCAAATCAGAAAAGTGGTGTTCACATCAAGTTTACCAAAATGTAACAACGGAAATAGGGCACCCCACCTTTTAGGAGATGGAGCACATGGATAGGGTTCCTATTTCATACTTGTTTCATTTGAGGAAACCTTAGAGATCTCAATCCAAAGGTAGAAAAGGGGGAAAGAGATCTTGTAATAAAGTATCTTAGGGTGTGATTAAGGACTAAAAGATGGTTCACCACCAAGCTAGGGCTTGGAAAGACACGTAACATGCAAAACCTAATAATCAAACCTAATGATGTACAAGACTTGAATAGATGACCTAGAATTGAATGCAAAACATAATGGTAAACTGGAAAAGTATAGAGGGACACCTGGAAACCTATAGAAGCTTGAATGAAGACCTAAAATGCTAAAAATATTGAACTTAATGCACATTGGGACTCATATGCCAAGCTTGGCAATTTAGTCCTATATTAGGGTTTCTAGGTAGGAACTAAAATCTAGCAATGACAGGTCTGGAACTCTTGAAATCTGGAAAAGTCACTATACTAGGACTCATATGCTAGAACTAGTGTATTAGTCCTACTTACCTTTTCAGAAGATCAATATCTGAATATTCTCTTCATTTTTTGCTCTATCTTCTCAACTTGATTTCTAAATCTGAAATGTTGAATTATGCTTTGTAGATGCCTTTTAGTGATCTTGTAAACAAGGTGACAACTTTGCAAACTTGACAACTTTTCTCCAACCTTTCTCTTCAATGTGTCTTTAACCTAGGTCTAGAAATCACACATTAAAGAGAGGGAAAAATGTTGTTTTGTTAGTAGAAAGGGGTTTGGCTTAGTCAAACCTTGTTTAGGTAATCAAACCTTAAAATAAAATGAAATAGAAAGGAGGAATGGTGAATGAACAAAATGATATGTTGCAACTCACCAAAACCTAGAAATAAAATGTTGCAAACATGTATGAAATGGCTCTAATGGATGTGGATCTTGAATCTTGCTTGAATCATGAAACCCTACATCACAAATGTTATCTCAAAAAAAAACATGATGCATGATAACTTTGACATGATGCTTGATACTTGAATAATGCTCTAAAACACTTGATAATCAGCTCTTGAATGCTCTTGTAAACACATATTTTATATTAGGAATGCACTCTCATGAAATTATTAGGTCACTTGATTGCTTGCTAGGGGGAAAATGAGTAAAATAACCTTGTATTTATACTTGTCTATGCCAAATTTCCTGAAATTACAACACTACAAGCTAACATCAGATCTAGGAGAATAAAACCCCACCAAGAATTTGAATTTAATTTAGGTTTAAGCCACATGGGACTCATACGGAAAAAGTGGTGTATGAGTCCCATTAGTCTAGACTTTGGGACACATTTTTCAAGAAATGCTTACATTGATGTGAAATCACGATCAGGGCCCCAAAACTTAGGTGGGACCCATATGCCCAAGGTGGTGTATGAGTCCCATAGATCACTAAATCTAGGCCATACAATCCAAAATCAAATGAATTATGATTGGTTAATACATATGTGTCAGGATTAATCTCAGAAAGGTGCATTAATTAAGGCTTGTAGATGCAAAATAGGACCAAATAATGCATAAAGAATCCCAATTTATTAATGAAACCCTAGATTAGTGTGAAACTATAAAGGTACACTTTACCACACCCTAAATAAAGCACAACTAGGTTTATTTAGTTTACAAGGGCCCAAAACCTAATGTGAATGTGTTAACACATTACAACACTAAATTAAGGAAACATTATGCTAAATTTAATAGGGAGGGTGATGGGGTAGGGTTGGATGAGACACTCACTATCCCATGCTCTAGGTCTCACCTTGGCAAACCCTTTGGTGTCACTCTCCACCTTCTTAACCTATAGGACCTAACGCTTGTTAGGCACCCCTGGTTCTCCTGGCCAACCCTACTACCATCTCCATTTCCCTAACCAAGCCAATATTGGTGCTCACTCTACCATTCTCTCCTTAGCCCTTAATCTTCCTAAAGGCTAACTAAAACTCCAAGCTTCACTAACTTGATGCAGGGGTGTGTGATGTCTTTCATGGCCTCAAAACCATTCCTCTAGGGTTCTTGAACATCCACCAACCACCAATTCTCCATCACTCTCTCCAAACCCTACTCTAGGGTTTAAAATGAGCTACTAGCCCTTGAGCCCCAATTAGGCCTCCTAACCCGAGAAAATAGGCTTAAACCCCAATCTTTCTAAAGAACGTCACAAACTTCCTTTGGAGACCCTGGTTCATTTTACTACCTCTCCAAGATTTTTGAGGTTTTAGGCTCTCACTATCTGTACACAGGCGTAACCCTCATTTTGTAAGAATTAGGGATTTTTTAGGTCATTTCCTGACCTCACAGTGAACTATCAGCTTTTTCCCATCACCAAATGGACTGGTGAAGCATCTTCCTTCCTGCCAAACCTTTGTAAGGCCTCCTGCATCCACCACACACCTTGCATTGCCAGGGAATTGACACCCCTGCAATGTTAGGGCTTGGTTTTCACTATCTTTCCTAACCAGGCACAGTCAAGATCGCCTAGGAGAAGACTTTTCCCATGACACCTTGCCTCCTACAAACTTCTAAACCTAATATATTTACAGGCATGGAGCTTAGCCTCATCTCCCATGGACTATACACCAAGTATAGTGGAAGACAGAGGTCTAAGACTCCATGAATAACAGTCTATTGGACTGATCAGCAATGGAAAGAAACAAAACCTACTAAGAACAAAGCTAGGAAATGATGCAACAACACCAAAAATGACCACACAAAGCTTGTAAATTAAATACCACACGTGCCACACACTACTCAGTGCCTGGAACCCTCCATTAACACACTAATAAGAACTAAAAACTAGAAAATTGCAAGAACTTCATTACTTTTCCATATGCACAGTAAACTCCAAAAGATACAAAGCTTCTTCCAACCCCAATTCCAATTTGAGGTCCCTCTTTTAAAGGTTCATAAGTGGTTACATCTTCCCTTGGTCGGACATAACCACCCCATTAGGCCAAAATTGCACAAATGCAACATTTTGGCTTTATTTCCCAAATCCTAGTGATTCCTAGTGGAAACAAATTGTGCAACTCATTCAATCTACCATAAGCTACTGATCAACCTTTACCCTAACATCTTCTAATACCTCTAACTCAAAATTAAATGGTCAACATGACCTTAAAGTATTAAAAACACAAAATTTCATCCTAGGCTTCCAAATTTTCCTAGTGCTACCTAATGCTTCCTTCATAGGTGCTTTTGCACCAGAGGGCCTAAACAAATGCGAAAATGTAAGGGGATACATTTTTCACCATTACAATGGAGACAATTTTATAGGAGGTATGCTACATGTAATAATAATGCTTGACTTAGCCTAGTAGGTGAGTCAAGTGTTATACGCTTTGTCTCACCCAATGTCTCACTACTCTAGATCTAAACTAGACCATAATCATTATTTGTACTTAGGTTTAACTAACTTTAGAGGCTATACTCTAAGTATTCCATAATAGTTTTTTTAACTTTGTAATCATGGTATGGGATAATTCATCTATTTCACTAGATTATTAAGTGCACTATAAGTATTACCAAATATTTTATTCAAATCCACAAGTAATTAGTAGGGTGAAATTCTACTATTAAATGATACACAACTCTTGTAATCCAATGATCCCTTAATCTTTTAATTTGGTTGGTTTTTTATTGGCCAGAAGATCGTGTTGTTGTTTAATGGAATTGATGTGAACACACATTAACTTAAGAAAATTCATTTCAATTCTAATCATAATCAAAATAAATGGGAATACAATATGTTGTGATCTAATTGGTCAAGGAGATGGAGTTTGAATATGAAGTGGATTACAATATAATGAGCCCAAAAAAAATTACATGCAAGCTTTGGAAATATTGACTATGATATATTTCTTTTATATTTGAATACATTTTAAGTATTAATTGAGGATGGAATTACCTTGGCTCCACATGCTAACACTAGTGAGAAATGTCTTTATTAAACTTTGCACAATGAATTTCATGTGGTGATGCCCTACTTACCCATCTTGAAAAATGAATAAAGAAAAAAATAATATAGTTGTGATAGTGGATTTTATGGCGCATGCCTTAATCTAAACCCTTGGTTAGAATATAGAAAATATAACTAGATAATATAGTAAAAATAACTAGAACATATAACAAGTATAGTTAAAGATTATTAATAAATGTTAAAAATATTACATCTATCATTACTTGAATAGAAGAGTTGTAAATAACTATAATGATATGCAATAAACATAAATACATAAAATTAAAAATAAATCATTTTAAAATTTTAAATTATTTACTCATATATTATATATTTCAATTGATGAATTAACAAATTTATGATAATCATGAAAAAACAAATATATTTGAAAATACAAAAATTATGTATAAAAATATTTAAAATAAAATTAACAAGAATTATAATTATTATAATTGGATAATGGATAAAAAATTTAAATAATAAGTATGTTTTAATGGTTGTTTAAATATTAAGGTAAAGTGCCCCATTACTTTGTAAAAAAATTGATAATGTTGAAAAAGGCGTACAACAACAAAGACCCACATATAATAGATATAATCCTTCAGTCTTACAATAATTTTCCTTATCTTTATAGTGATGATGGATCACTAACATTAATACTAAAAATTAACACAGTTATATGGAGAAGCTTATAACAAAGGCCCACAAACTGAAACAGAGTAACAACCTAGTACTAAGTATCACAATTCTCTGGAGCAATACCAAGCCTTGAGCCTGGCACATCATGCACTATTCGGAAGTTCTGCTGCTGGTAATTCCCAATTATGGAAACCACGGAGTCTCCAACTGCAGGAGGAAGAGCGAAAGCCAAGCACAAGACGGAGGCCTTAGCATTTGCAGGGTATAGAGTGTTCTCCAGTGGCAGAGTCAAGTCCACACTATTCTCAAAATGCAATGTAATAACAGGAAACTTCACATCACCGGAAGGAACCTTGTAGCACGTATCGAAAGGCCGTAAGGGCCGAGCCAGACTGAGATTGGAGAGCTGGCGGCGGAAAGAATCTCTCATAGCATTGTAAGCGGGCTCCACCAGCCGAGTGATAACAGTTCCCGAGTCAATGATAGTCCCTTTCCCGGTCGCGAATGTTCCAGCTGGGATGGAAACGCGCTCTTCTCCCACAGAGATTCCGCTCAGCCCTAGAAAGTAGAAGGAAGGAAGTTGGGCGTTTGACAAGAGGGGAGTAAACTGCAAGCCCGGAGCAGAAAGAGCCCCTTTCCCCAGCCGGAGAGACCCCGTGAAAGCAGAGGAGCCCAGGCTGGGAAGGCAATAAGAGAACGTTTTGTCATATAAATCGGCTGTCTGCGAAACAAAGGAAAGAGAATCCCTCCCAAAGCCAACCAAACCGGGCGTCGACTGGATGAGTCCCGTCAGAGAATACGCGCATCCGAATACAAATTCCTTCACGGACTGTGAGCTCACAGAGAGCGTCTCAGACGACAACAACTGATCCACCTCTGATTGATCGCCGTATTGTTCTACAATGCTGCAGTTGGCATTTTCATCGTTCCCACAGATGCCCAGATCTTGACACGGCTTTGAAGCACAGGTGAGAAATTTGTAGGTTGAGGACTTGGATGGGGTGAAGACCGGAGTTGAGCAAGTGGAGCAGGGAGCACAGGGGATCCAGGTGATATCGCTGCCGGTGTCAACGTCCAAGTAGAAGCTTTGCGCTGGCGTGCCGAAATCCAGCTTGATAATGTAGTTTGCACCACCCGTTCCAGATGCTAACGGTACATCTGCGTCCTCTTGTGGACTCACCTTGCTATTGGTCTTGACCAGCCGGCCGCTTCTTTTCATTATTGCTCGGTAGCGCTGCTCATCGCCATTGATGGACTCCAACATCGCACTCCACCACGTTGAATTGGGGTTTCGGAATGGAGAACATTTTCCTTGAATGTGCGTAACCCTCAAGCTTGAACTTTCCAATACACTCGCAGAGCAGTTCTTGTTAACATCTGCGTCCTTCCATGTGAATAATGCAGGATTTACATTGGCAAACTTACTCTTTTGGGCCAACACACAACCGATTATTTGAAAAAGCACTGAGATGAAAAGGATTAAGCATCCAGAGTTAGCCATTCTCATTCTAATGCAACGCCCAGAAGTGGTGACTGGCTACTATGTTGAGAAAGAAAACCAGGACATAGATCATATATATTGCATAAACAAGCTTGTTATGAACGCTAAGGTCAATAGTGGCTGATTTGCTGTTTCCACGAAAAGTCCTCGAGTTCCATCAAGTAAATGATGTGTTTAGTCACTCCACTTTCCTCGATTCCCGAAGGACTACCACTTTGCTTTTGCTTTCGAATATGAAATGAAACCATGATATTTCATGTTTTTATACGAGATTTTTCAATACCCAGTTCAGCAATGTGCGTCAAAACTGGTTTGAGGTGTGAATTCATTTCCGCTACCCCCACTACTTTCCTTTCGCTTTCGAATATAAACTACAACATGATATTACTTGTTTTCAGACGAGATTTTTCAGATGCCTTTTCGGTGAAGTGCATCAAAAATAGTCTGGGATGGTGTGAATTCATTCCCACCGACCGTCATTTGAACTAGTTGAAACACGTCAATCCATACGTACAGCAAAGTTTTAGCGCCACAGAGTGATTGGGTCACTTTTGTAAGTATCGCACTAAATTTAAACACGTCATATACTTGTACGATTATGATTTATTGGTCAACAATCAAAATCTACTTTGGAATTGCTTTGACTTTGGGTTTTTATATTTTGCCTTTCATATGCAAAATTCTCAGCGTTCATTAATTACTAATGGCGTATGCTGGACAATTTCATTATTATAGTGAAGCACAAAATAAATAAAAAATTAGTTTATTTACGGTGGTGTTGATTAAATCGTCTCAAAAGAATATAATAGGATGAGTTGATAAATTATTTTTTTATTTTTTATTTATTTTTTATTTTTAAGATTATTCATGTTATGATATTGCTATCAGGATTCAACCGTGTAGTTTCGAGTCAGACTCATTGACCCATGTTTCATGAGTAGTGGTTCACCGGAACCCATCTCTCATTATATCGAATGGTCCACTTAGCACTCATTGCATTTAGGTGATGCAGACAGAGGTGAAGCACTGGTCCGTCCCGGGAGGTCACCCATCTCGGTACTGCTCCAGCTCAAGCGCGCTTAACCTTCAGTTTTTTTCCCCGCCGAGCCGCCACCACCACAGACCTTTAGCAATCAACTGCAGTGGAGTACTTGCGCCCCATGACATAGCCCAGACCAACCGCAGCCTGGAGTCACCATTGATTCACAGCCAATGAGGAGTAGCTCATCGACCCTCATGATATTGAACCCACTTAGCACTCATTGCATACAGGTGCACCGTCCGCCCCGGGAGGTCACCCATCTCGATCCGCCTCCGCGCAAGAGGGTGAAGCAATTCGTCCCTAAGGAGTGCTATCACCCATGAGATCTCGATGCTTGCAAACTCGGCTACAGCGCTTAACTCCAAGGTTTTGTGACTGAAAACTCCCTGGTTAAGCGCGCTTGAGCTGGAGCAGTACCGAGATGGGTGACCTCCCAGGACGGACCAGTGCTTCACCTCTGTGAGCATCACCTAAATGCAATGAGTGCTAAGTGGACCATTCGATATCATGAGAGATGGGTTCCGGTGAACCACTACTCATGAAACATGGGTCAATGAGTCTAACTCGAAACTACACGGTTGAATCCTGATAGCAATATCATAATTTGACACGCTGTGGAAAAATACCTCCTACTTATCAATTATTCATGTTACCAATAGTTAAAATATATTTTATCTACAAATTTTATTACATGTTTAGATGTATATTAAAAGGAAAAGTGGAGATCTGATATTGCTAGAGTTTAGGTTTTTCCTAGTTTTTTGTCTCTCTTTTGTCAATCCACATCTTTGATATAGGAAATCTTTTGTCCCTCCATATTTATTGCGGTCTCTTTTTAGTTTTTCCTTTATATGGCTTGAAACGGCTTCAACCCAACAATTCATTCTGGTGTTGACAGTTTCACAGCTTTGCAACATGGCTCCTTCAAGAATACATCCCTGAAAATTTGTCGCAAAGATATTTCATGATGGATACATTCTAAAACTCCAATGAATGTGGTTTTACCCATCCTTGAATTTGATAACACATATAACTAGTTAGAGGATTTTACTCTTATATGTTATTTTGTGGGGAGAACTCCCCTTGAAAGCATGCTCTAGGAATGGGTCAAAAAACACTAGACCTCACAGGGGGTCTAGTTTGATGCTATTCAAAAACTCATGAAGGGTTGTTTTTTTCACTTTTCTAAGGCCAACTATGTTGAGACTATCATCAAGCATGGCTGTTGGTATATTCACTCTTCCTTGTTGGTGTTCCAACCTTGGGCACAAGTCTTCACAATATCTAATGATAGTAAACTTCACGTTCTTGTATGGCATGAATTTTCAAGTCTTTATTTTCCTTGCTATTACTTTTTGTACCATATTGCCTCCTCTTTGAATAAGGTCATTTGTGTAGAGCCTAATTGACTTTATCAAACTTATCCTAAAAAATGCATTTATGTTCAAATTGATTTATCTAGAGAATTGAAAGAGTTGGTAGATATCCAAATTGGTAATCTTTATCACATGCAATGGGTGTTTTACCTTAATATATCTAGCAATTTTTTTTATGTTAGAGCCCAAAAACTTTGGAACTAAATTCATGACTTTTTTGTCCATTCTAGCCAAAATCTCTTTCTTGAAATATTTTTTTAGATATTGGTCTCATATCACCCAAAAATTCAATCAAATATGGCATGATTTCATGGTGGATACTCTCTTCAGTATATGGATATTCTCTAGCAATTATTTTTTTTAATGTGTTATTATAGATCTAGGTGCAAGCTAAAAAAATGTTCTAGAAGTGGCTCACCTTTAGGTTCTTCATAACCATTAGGAAAATACCTTAGTGTTGTGGAAATTTTTTCCCTATCTCCCTCCTCTCGAGATTGCTCTCCTCCTTGAGAGTGTCAACTAATGTAGAGTCTTTCTTCTTTTGGTGGCCATGTTGCTCAATTAAAAGATCAAGCCTCTTGGCTAGTAGAGGATATCATAGTATGTTGCAACCTATTTGGTGGCACTCTACGTCTCCATCTCCCATGGGTGCATCTTAGGTGGCCTTTTGGTGAATCCTCTAGATCTTTTGATTCAAACAAGTTTCCTCAGGTGGCTCTAGCTATATATCTAAACCATGATGAAATAAACAAGGATAAATATGGTGAGGGTTCAAACCCTCCCATGGACACTCCAAACCTCATTGATGTATTGGGTAAACCAAATGATCGAGAACCTTCTCCTCCCACCTCTACTACTAATGCGTTATTTAGCGACTAGTTTTTATATATTTTTTGATCCAAGTGTTAACCTAATTTTGACTTTAGGGGTGTGATTTCTTATTCACCCACCCTTTTTGTGAATATGTGTAATATTATTTTTTATAAATGATAAAGTAGACACCTAGTCATCAAGGAATATATATGATCAAAATATAATATATTTAAATATGTGTATATGATTGATAAAATATAATTTTAGTTCTAGTCTAAGTTATTGAGGCCACAAACAATGAACCTCGTCCTTGATTGAACACATTGCATTAAAGTGAATAGTCCAAATATGTGAGCATAGTAGCCCAATAGGATCATAAAGCCCAAAAGCACACCAACCTAGTGAGAGTTTGGAGAATGATGCCACCAACATGAATGCCAACAACTTTAATATACAATTTCAAACCCCTATGCACAATGGATCAGTGTGGGCACAATACCCACAATCATAATGACTCAACACAGGTTTGAACTTTAGTGACTACAACAACAATACCACAATTTAACCATCACACTATGCAATGAATGACTATTATAATTTATATATTATAAAATATAAAATGAATTAAATGTAAGGATACTTAGCTTTAGTTTTGATTAAAATGTTGTTTTCTAAGTATTAAAATTTCATTCACCCAATTGACATAATTTAATAACTTTTTAAATGATTGACATGCTTGTAAGAAATCTATGAGTGCATGTAGGTGATATTTGGATGTTTGGAATTGAACTTTCAATGAATGGAACTAAAGTTGCAACTAATAGATTTGATTTGGCAATGATATGTTATTTAAAACTTATTCACCTTTATCTATATAATAGAGAAATGGTAAGGGATATTATATTTTTACAAACACTTTTGGGAAATTTTTTGAAATACAATAGACATGTTCACCTTAAAGCTAGATCCTTAGATGAATTGATTCAATAATGATGAACTAACATCAAGAAAAGCAGACAAGAATGAATTATGTTCCTAGAATTATGTTGTAATGAGATAATTTTTTATTCCTTGATCCTCTTTTTAATTCTCTTTCTATTTCCTAGATTACTCATTTTAAATTAGGGTTACTCCTTAAATACACAACCCCAACATGTAAAATATAAAACTACTTGAACAATCGTGATCTCACAAGATCTAGTCAAAGTGGAGGAAAGTGGATCTATTTTGAAATTTTTAATTTTAAAGTTAGGGGTTCATACTCACAAACATGTAAAGATGCACTAGATCAAATTTGCAAACACATACCTAAATAAAGGTAGAAAATTTAGTATTTGAGAATCAATATCAACCAATTAAGATGGTTGATATTAGAATTAGTATAGGATAATGTTATATTCCAACTTATATGTGAAAACAAACTATCTTACATGTTATTTGATGCACTTAATAATAAACTAAATTTTCTTAGTCTAAAAAATAAGAGAAAATAGGTTTGAGTATACAATTTTCACTATTATAATTTTCCCCTCACTTCAACTTACATAGGAGATACTATAATAATTCATTTACCAAATTAAAATAAAGTAGCCAACATGAAAATTAATTATTTTTCAAACTTAAAGGATATAAATAACTAGATGCATGGAAATGGGGAGGGCAAGAGGGGTTGAAAAGTGGTCATTTTTTCTTAAAATTATAAAAAATCTAAACTTTGACAAAAAGTCAAGATACCTATGCTCAAAATTTTAATATGTGGTAAGATCAAAGATTACTAGCACTTATAATTTTTGTCTTAATCTATTTTTTTTAAATGGTGGAGATTAAGAGGGTTAAATAGATGGATCACACAAAGTGCTCATGTTATTGTCAAAAAATATATAGTGTCAGGTGTGGTCCCCTTAAATTGTCGACTTTATAAAAGTATTTTGCAAATTTCTTTAGTGCAGAGTAAGCTAACATCACATCGATTACTCCAAACTAGTTGGCTATTTTTTATGAATATGTTTTTTTGCTAATTTTCAAAGTGTACACATCTTAAAAAATATAGAATTTTGAGCATGTTCTCCTCAAATTTTTAGAAACTAAACAAAAATAATACATGTATGCTTGTAGTAAAAGTTAAAAACATTAGTAAAAATAATTAGATATAAAGACTTTAATATATTTATTTATATAAAATTATATGTTTCTCAAAAAATAAAAAATAGAGCTTTATTTCATAATGGTGATTTTTAACAATTTTATCTAAAAATACATGGAATTTATGGAAAGCACACTCTTGGTAGGAATTTTATAAAACATATCTTTTACACACAACTTGAATGTCCAACCCTAAGGCTTGGTAAATCCAAACTTGTTCTAAGTGAAATGGAGATGTTTGATTAGTCAAATTTTGAACAAATTATTGATGTTCTCAAATACTAAAAATTATGTTGAATCCATAATGTGTACAATTTATATATTTTGTAGAATATGAACATGCTTTAAATAATTATGAATTTTAGCCACCCTTTTCATTTAGAAGTTCATATTTGTATGAAATATTTAAATCATAAACGTGGATAGTGTTTAATTTCATTTCTATTAGTGCTTCATTTTAGAAACATACACAAATAGAATAAATTATTACAATTAGTGGTTTCTCTGAAGAATTTAAAATTGTGTGCAATCACATCTTGTAAGAACTATTTTAGATTCCACCTATTATAGAAAGTGGTTAAATATTTAGCTACATAGAAAGGACTCTAATAAATGATAAAAGAGTGAAAAACTCTATCTCAATACAAAATAATATGTGACTTTCTAATTATCATGATAATATTGTAACTATGTGGAAATGTACTAGATTTAGAAAAGGTAATAAAGTTTCATTTGGTACTAGAAAATGGTCATATTTTTAATAAATACATAATTCTAATCAAAATTATGAAGAATTTTCAACAAAAATATATTCTCACCCTTCAATTGGTTACATACAAAGAATGCAAGGAATTAGAGGTAAGGAAAAAATGATAAGGTTAGGTCAATCACATCAAAAATGTAATAATATCAAAGGTAACATCATATTTATGGGTATGTGCAAGATCATGATGGGCCAAAAAGTGGCGATATGATGGGTGTGTGTAGGGTATGTAGCCGATGACTTCTTTTTTACCCAAAATTGATGAAACGAAAAGAGTTTTTAAATGAGATTCTTAGCTTTCCACCAATATAAATTATGTTTTACTTTGAATTACAACTAAAGTCCTGATTGATAAGCTGATTGAAAAATGTCTATAGCTTTCAAACGGTGTCACATTTTTTTAATCCAAATCATGTGTCACATTCTATGCTTCACATAACTATAGGATTAAAAATAAATCATGAATTTTTTACCAAGTTAAGGTGGTAAGACTCAGACATACAAACTTTTATATTTTTTATAAGTTGTAATAAAAAATTCATAATTAATTCTTTACTTGGAAAAAAATTATAAAAAAAAATGCATCACATCAGGACATGATTCCTCTACTTATATCTAAAATATTATAAAAAAAATATTATCATTTTATTGTGGTTAGGGTGGCCAAACAAACACCTACTTCTTATTTTTTCCCTAAACTTTAAGTACTACTACCTTGAAATTTCAAATTTTTACCAATTTTTTTTTTTTTTTGAATAAATCTAGTAGTTTAGAAACTACATTTGATTTGCTACAGATTATATTGTTACATATTTTTGAAATAAGATAGATAACTTATTCAAATTTTAACATCAAGTTGCCTAACTCTGATTTTTCTAAATTTTTCGCCACTTAAGGGCATATTTTTTCCATGATGATCCTGCACATACCCTTATAATGCATGCATTAAATTTTAATGATAATATATAACATGGAAAAAGATGGTTTTCTTGCATCTCTATACATTATATAAAGTTTAATACTTCATTGATCTTCAACGAAGAGTAAATGCATATATATTTAGAGGAGAAATGGAGTAAACAATGTCTAACTATATAACCTCTTGATAACCGCTACTGTAATAGGAATTTCTAATATTCTTCCCTTATTACATTTTTCTAGTAAATGTATCCTAGAAAACTCAAATTTCACCTTACCAAGAGATCCCCCTTAAGGCATACATAAAAAATCATGTTGATTACCAAATAGATGTACATTCTTGTGAACATCTTCCTTTGAATAAATAAATATTGAATCGAGTGGAACACCATCATGTTTCCTTGTGACCCTCAGAAGTGTGTACATTTGAGTTGAGTTCTTGAGTTTTTAGACTACCAATTTGTCAAAAGTTCCTAAATCATTGATTCTAAAATTATTTGACAACAATCAATATTAAGCTAAGAAGATCTCCATCAAGTTGTTTGATAATCCTTAGAAGTGTATACTTCTCAATCACAATCTCATAAAATCACTAGACAATAATCTATATTTAGTTAATACTAAATCTCTTACATGTCTCAAAAAATCAAACTTCACAATATATGTATTCTTGAAATCTATTAGCATCAACTAGGAAAGTAAGAAAGAAAGAAAAAATATTCTCATGCAAAGAACCATCTCAAAGTGAGAAGAAAACTTGAGATGATAGAAATTCCTCCATTGTATGATGCCACCAACCACCGATATGATGGATCAAATTACTAATCCATTCTTTGTAATTATTTTAATGTTTTTGAAATGTACTTTCCCAAGCATCAAAAGTAAGGAGGTAGATTACTTGATTGACACATCTTAGGGAAGATATATATAGAATACTGGGTATGTGTAGGATCATCATGGAAAAAATAGGCCCTTAAGTGGCAAAAAATTTAGAAAAATGAGAGTTAGGCAACTTGACGTAAAAATTTGAATAAGTTATCTATATTATTTCAAAAATATGTAATAATAGAATCTATAAAAAATTGAATGTAGTTTCTAAACTATTAGGTTTATTTAAAAAAAGAACAATCTATTAGGTGAAAATTTGAAATTTCAATGCAGTAGTACTTAAATTTTAGGGAAAAAATAAGTAGGTGTCTATCTGACCACTTTAACCACAATAAAATGATAACATTATTTTTATAATATTTTAGAAATAAGTAGAGGACTCATGTTCGGATGTGATACATATTTTTTTGTAATTTTTTTCCAAGTAAATAATTAATTATGAATTTTCTATTACAAATTTTAAAAAATATAAAAACTCGTATGTTTGACCACCTTAACTTGGTCAAAACTTCATGAAATTTAATTTTTCTTTTTTTAATCCTATAGTATGCAAAGCATAAAATGTGATGCACGTTTTGGATTCCAAAAATGTGATACCGTTTGAAAACTATAGATATTTTTTTAATCAGCCTATCAATCAACACTTTAGTTATAATTTAAATAGAAAATGAATAATAATAATTTATTAAATTCAAAGTAAAGCATAATTTATATTGGTGGAAAGCTAAGAATCTCCTTAAAAAACCCTCTTCATTTCATCAATTTTGGGTTAAAAAAAAAGTCATCAACCACATACCCTA
Source organism: Sequoia sempervirens (assembly GCA_007258455.2). Classification (NCBI taxonomy): domain Eukaryota; kingdom Viridiplantae; phylum Streptophyta; class Pinopsida; order Cupressales; family Cupressaceae; genus Sequoia; species Sequoia sempervirens. Next base: position 1,004,757,089 of record VDFB02271358.1, read on the forward strand.
CAAATACCCATCATGTTGCCACTTTTTGGCCCATCATGATCTTGCACATGTACTCTACTTGAGATATTATAATACTCATAAAAATAATTTAAGTTGTATCTTCTCTTGCAAAGAAACTTACCTTCAAGTAACCACTAATAAAAGGTGCATTCAAATGACCATGTAACTAAATCGGAAAGAAAATAAGTGTGGGGGTGATATTCCCACTCTATTCTCCTTCGATGACTCAATAATGTCCTAGGATCCCAAATTGGATTGACTATCAACCCCAAGGATGAGTTAATTCTCAACAAGGAAGACCTAGGAGGCGGTACTTTAAGCTTTGAGGGGTTCACCACTAAGAAAAATCTTGGAAAAAACAACTTAACATTCAACTCACAAAACCTAGTAATGAAAGCTAAATGATGGATGCAAATGATGAAATTAAGAAACAAAAAGTTATGATGCATATACCTGGCAAGTATGGAAATGTGATAAGGATTCCAAAAATGTAAAAAAGTTGTCAAAATATGTTATGGAGGACTAATACGCCCTTACTGTTGTCTTAGTTCCGCTGTTATTTTTTGGGGTAGATGCAAAATCTTCAAATGCCAGAACCAGATCTAAGAGAATATTTGAAAAATACCCTTGGCAGGACTAAGATGCCCTTGTTGCCGACTTAGTCCCATCTTGAATTTCTAAAATCTCTGAATGTGATCCTAAGGCTCAATGTTTGCACTTCCTTCTTCTCACATCTCAGGTTCTGAAACCTCCGGATATGGTGTGTAGGTGAGTTTCTTTGAAGATGACAACTTTTCAATGAAACTTTGCAGTTCAAATGATCTTCAAGTATTCAACCTAAATCTGCAATCACAAAGACACAAGAGGGGAAATACATGTTGATTGATAGTAACTAGGGGTTTTCCTTAGTCAAACCCCTTGTTGGTAATTAAACCTTGAAATAAAATGAAATAAAGGAGGGAAATGATGAATGAACAAAGTGCTATCTTGCAACTCACCAAACCCTTGTTGTGAAATCTACATACTTGTGTGAAATGGCTAGCTTGAATTTAGATCTTGAATCAAAGCAATGCTTGATAGATATTGACTTGAATTGCTTGCTTGAATCAAAACCCTACATCACAAATGCTAGCTCAAAAACACACATGATGCAAGAAGATCTTTGATATGATGCTTGAATCTTGACAATGGCTCCAAATGCTTGATGAACTACCCTTGAATGCTCTCTTGATCACATAAAATTTCCATAGGAGATGCATACTTGAATTCTTATATTTCTTGGATGATAAAATTAGTGAAAGAACCTTGTATTTATACTTATTCATTCTTAATATTCCAAAAGTACACCACACCAAGCCAAAATATGAATTCCTTAATTAAAGGAGGCTAAATCCTGCCAAGATTTGAAATTAAATCCCAAAAATAACCTAAGGAGGACTAAGACGCCATATGTGGCGTCTTAGTCCTGAGGCATGAAAATCGGGGCAAAGAACCCAAGAAGGGGTCCATTTAAGGTTCCTTTGAAATTAGGGTCCCAAGACCTTTGGGGTACAAAGATATTATAGGTGGTGTTTTAGTCTCTACCCAAAAATCAATGATACACAACCATAATCATTAAATTATCATTTATCTTTTGATGTTTGTTAGGACTAGCCATAAAAAGATGTATTTCATTAAGCTTTTGGATGAAAAATAGGACCAATTAAGACATAAATAAGGATAAATAAAGCAAGGTGGGCCCAAACAAGTGTGAAAATGCAAGGGTATGCATTTTCCTACACTACATTTAGCCTCCACTTTAGTGAGAGGATGAACTTGCTTCAAACTCACACTAAAGTAGCCAACTAAGTAATCAAGAGGGGTTCAAATGTATGAATACTAGTAAGATAGAATGAAAATAACCAAGAGGGTGGCCAAGCCCCCAGGATCAAGATCCTATGACAAACCAACATAAGAACAAAGGAACATGCATGTGGATGATATATTAAGTTGTAACCGGATCGCAAACATACACCATCAAAGATAGAAAAAGGAAAAAGGAAAAAGAAAAATACAATGGATCAAGCTTCAACTGGCAATCCAATGCATTGTCAACTAGTTCTAGGTTATTTTTCCAAAATAGGTTTACAAGTGGAACATGGTGTCCACTATGCAAACAAAATGCATGCTCATAAGGGCTAGTGAAGCTAGTTGTCCACTAGGTGAGCCCCAAGATGTCCATATAAAATTCATACCCCCATGACTATGATAAGGACAAAAATAAAATGCACACTCACAAGGGCTAGTGAAGTTAGTTGTTCACTAGGTGAGCCCCAAGGGACCATATGAAATCCATACCTCCATGACTTTAATAAGGTACAAAAAATAACGCTCACAAGGGCTAGTGAAGCTAGTTGTTCACTAGGTGATCCCCAAGATACCATATCAAATCCATACCTCCATGACTTTAATAAGGTACAAAAATTTCAATGAAATAAGAAAGGGGGATGTTTAGAGGGATTTTGCTTAGTTCATGTGAGGTCTTAATCTTAGGGGACATTGTTCCTAATGTCTCCAAGAGAGGACCAATCAAAGGATAAAAGATTCACAACTTAGGGAATGCAGTGTGTCACATTACCACTAAGAGGAATGTAATATGCTAAGATAGATCATGCTCTTGAAGTACATTATTCCTAATGTCACCACAAAGAGAAAAAAACATTGCATGAAGTAAGGAAATCACATCAAGGAACATGGGAAGAATGCAAATAAAATTATGCCAAAATAATGCCAACTTATGCCCCCACTTTAAAGAAATTGATAAACACCATGTCATGAGCAATTACTTTAAAGTATCCAAACATGGATAGGAAAAGAAGGTTACCCCCTAGAAACACATAAGGGATCTATGGATTTAGGGAAAGTATTTGTCTTTGCTGCAATGATATTATAGAGCTTGAAACTATGATCATTCCCCAAATACAAATAGAACTAGAGGAATGACACAAAGGGGGTGAAAAAAAAATGAAAAACCTTTTGAGTCAACATGGAAGAGACATAGGGTGTATCGACACCTTGTGGCATCCCGAAATGGAAAAAACAAGTCAAAAATGAAAGGAAAAGAGAAAAATATTTTGGGTCAACATGGAATCTAGACATAGGGTGTCTCAACACCTTGCTTCATCACCAAAAGGAAAACACAAGACAAAAATGAAAGGAAAAGATCAATGAAAAGGAAAAAATTTACGACATATAGAAGAATGAAGGTACAAATAGAGGAATGCATGTAGAGAAGGAGCACCAAACAATATGGGAGATCACATTACACACATGCAATCAACCAGAAACAAAGAAAAAATACAAGTAAAGCACAGGTGAGTCAACCTAGAGTAGTTCATCCACCTCAATCTCAATCTTTATAAGGGGAAGCTAGACAATGAACCTAAGGGACAACAAAAAATAGATTACTAGGACAAGGCTATCTACTTCTTTCCCCCACTAAGTGTAGGAAAAGAATGAGCCAGGATAGGTAATGGGAAGGATCATGTGATAGTGAGAATAGAATGTTCTACAACTATTACATGATAAAGGGGGAGGAAAAGGATAGGATAGGGAATAACTTGATAGAAATCATTTCCATCGAAGTGAAAGTTTTGTAATACTAACTTGAATACATGAGAATCATCGATACTATGTCTGAGAGTTCGATTGTATCAACAGTGTGGGACTTTTGCATCTTTAGGATATAGTATGAGCTTGTCTTTCATTGGCGGTAATGTTATTAGTTCTTCAAAAGAAATTATAATTTCCTTTTGCTTTTAAGTGGTGGATAAGGTAACTTTAGTTTTGTATCTTGTAGGGAATCTTGCATTTACTAGATTCACCAATTTCTTGAGTTGAAGGTTGAGAAGGAGGACCTAAGGTGATCTTATCATCCTTGTCATTGTTATGTGTCATTGGTTGTTCTTTAGGAAGAAGGATATTCATATTAGGAGGAGAATCTATGATCATTGTACCATCACTAAGGAGCCTTATATATTATCTAGGAACATGTATGTTGTGAGAGGGATCTTTATATCCTAACCCCTTTTGTGTTTTCATTAGTTGGTATTTTCTCTAGGATTTGATGAATTTCATGTTCACTTATTGCATCACATCCTTGTTTACTAAATATTGTGAATCCTTTTCCATATGTTTCTTCTAGATTGATTGGAGTGTTTGTTACTTTTTTATCATAAAATGGTTGAGTATTTACTTGTTTAGAGGAACTAGGTTCACCTATTGTAGGGAACTTAGGTTCAAATTTTGTTTCAGTTTGGGGATGTAAGTAACTAAACATCTCAAGAGGTGGTATTGTAGGGTGTTTGGTCGTGTCAGGATGGATAAAAGGATGCATTAACTTCGAGTTTGTTAAGACAATTATTTACAAACATATTCATATTGTCATCATCTTCCCCAATGATGTCAACATCATGAGGACATGCATTAGGAGTTGAGTCAGCATGAGTAAGTTCAATTTTGTTAGGGTCATTTCTAAAAGAACAACTTGATACATCTACCAAATATTTGAAAGACATCCAAATCTTTCCAAAATACATATCCATGATGTAAGATTGGACAAATATAATTGAAATGAAAGAAATTGGAATAACAACAATTCTGCAAACTATAACGGTAAATTGAAAGTAGCAAACAGAAGCACAAAAAAGAAATTTCAAACCCTAAAAACTGGGAAGTCAAAGTCAAAATGGACTAAAACGCCAATAAGGGTTTCTTGTTCCTATTGGTGAGATTTTGAAGTTTCAGAAAGTGAAATAGAAAGAAAACAACAGAGAAATGATTCTAACCCAAAAACCTTGAGACGGACTAAGACACCATTAAGGGTGTTTTAGTCCTAGAGTGATGGTTTTTTTCTTAAAAACAATAAGATCTGAGTTGATAATAATGTTCCCAAGTTTCCTACCCAGAGACCTAACATTTAGAAATAAAAAACTATGTAAATGAATGCAAGAAAAAGTAACTAAAGCTAAGGAATTGGATGCAAAGTTTAATGCAATTATTTTCAATTTTGAATGCAATAACAATGTTCTTAAATGCAATTAGGATGATTACCAATGCACTTGTTTAGTTTTTCAAAGAGATAAAATGATACAAGAAAGCAAAAACAATGCAACCTATATGCACTTTCACTAATTCAAATGTGAGAAACCCCAGATGCACTTTCACTAATGCAAGTATAAGAAATCCTATATGAACTTTCACTAATGCAAGATGCAATGCAATAATGAATACAACCTAGATCTAGGACTTTAGTGGACTCCAAATAAAAAAATGAATGCTCAAAAATGTTGTATTCACCAAAATGAACTGCAAAGAAAATATGTGTGGGGGTGATATGCCCACTCTATTATCCTTCGGCCACTCAATAATGTCCTAGGATCCCAAATTGGATTGACTATCAACCAAAAGGGTGAGTCAATTCTCAACAAGGAAGACCTAGGAGGGGATTCTTTAAGCTTTGAGGGGTTCACCACCAAGAAAAATCTTGGAAAAGACAACTTAACATTCAACTCACAAAACCTAGTAATTCAAGCTAAATGATGGATGCAAATGATGAAATTAAGAAATATAAAGTTATGATGTATGTACCTGGGAATTTTGGAAATGTGATGAGGATTTCAAAAATGCAAAAATGTTATCAAAATATGCTATGGAGGACTAAGACACCCTTACTATTGTCTTAGTCTTGTTGCTATTTTTTGGGGCTAATGTTGAATCTTTGGATGCTGAAACCAGATCTAAAAGAATCTTTGAAAAATACCCTTGGGAAAACTAAGGCACCCTTGCTGTCAACTTAGTCCCATTTTGAATTTCTGAAACCTCCAAATGTGATCCTGAGGCTCAATTTTTGCACTTCCTTCTTCTCAGATCTTAGGTCCTAAAACCTTCGGATCTGGCCTGTAGGTGAGCTTCTATGAAGATGACAACTTTGCAATGCAACTTTGCAACTTTGCACTTCAAATGATCTTCTAGTCTTCAACCTAAATATACAATCACAAACACACAAGAGGGGAAAAACTTGTTGATTGTTAGTAAATTGGGGTTTTCCTTGGTCAAACCTCTTGTTGGTAATTAAACCTTGAAATGAAATGAAATAAATGAGGGAAATGATGAATGAACAAAGTGATATGTTGCAACTCACCAAACTTGTGTGAAATTGCTAGCTTGAATCTAGATCTTGAATCAAAGGAATGCTTGATAGATATTGACTTGAACTAGTTGCTTGAATCAAAACCCTGCCTCAGAAATGTTAGCTTAAAAACACACATGATGTAAGAAGATCTTAGATATGATTCTTGAATCTTGATGATGGCTCCAAATGCTTGATGAACTGCTCTTGAATGCTCTCTTGATCACATAAACTTGCCTTGGCAGATGAATACTTGAATGCTTAGATTTCTTAGATGAAAAAATGAGTGAAAGAACCTTGTATTTATACTTATCCACGCTTAATATCTTGAAATTACTCCACACCAAGCCGACATATGAATTCATTAATTAAAGGAGGATGAATCCCACTAATATTTGAAATTAAATCCTGAAAATAACCTAAGGACAACTATGACACGGGTATGTGTAGGATCATCATGGAAAAAATAGGCACTTCAATGGCAAAAAAATTTGAAAAATCATAGTTAGGAAACTTGACGTAAAAATTGTAATAAGTCATCTATATTATTTCAAAAATATGTAAGAATAGAATCTATAGAAAATTGAATTTAGTTTCTAAACTACTAGGTTTGTTTAGAGAAAAAAGAAATCAATTTGGTGAAAATTTGAAATTTCAATGCAGTAGTATGTAAATTTCAGGGAAAAAATAATAAGTAGGTGTATGTCATAACACCCTAACCACAATAAAATGATAATTATTTTTTATAAGATTTTAGAGATAATTAGAGGACTCATCTCCCGATGTGATGCATATTTTTTTGTAATTTTTTTCTAAGTAAATAATTAATAATCAATTTTTTATTACAACTTTTAAAAAATATAAAAAGCTTGTGTGTATGACCACCTTAGCTTGGTCAAAACTTCGTGAAATTTGATTTTTCTTATTTTAATCCTATAGTATACGAAGCATAGAATGTGAGACATTTTTTTGGATACAAAAAATGTGATATCTTTTGAAACCTATAGATGTTTTTCAATCAGTACATATCAATCAGGACTTGAGTCATAATTTGAATAGAAAATGAATAATAATTACTTATTAAATTCAAAGTAAAGCATAATTTATATTTTTGGAAAGCTGAGAATTTCCTTTAAAAACCCTTTTTGTTTCATCAGTTTTGGGTTAAAAAAAGTCGTCAGCCACATACCCATCATATTGCCACTTTTTGGTCCATCATGATCCTGCACATACCCACACCCTAGGTGGCATCTTAGTCCCGAGGCATGAAAGTCGGGGCACAGACTCCAAAAAGGGGACCATTTAAGGTGCCTTTAAAATTAGCATCCCAAGACCTTTGGGGGATGAAGATGCCCTAGGTGGTGTCTTAGTCCCGACCCAAAAATTAGGGACACACAACCAGAATAATTAAATTGTCATTTATCTTCTGATGTTTGTTAGGATTAGCCATAAAAAGATGTATTTTATTAGGCTTGTGGATGCAAAATAGGACCAATTAAGACATAAATAAGTATAAATAAAGCACGGCAGGCCTAAACAAGTGTGAAAATGCAAGGGTATGCATTTTCCTACACTATAGTAACCATTTATGAATCCTCATATATTTTAAATGAATGATTATCCCACTCTTGATTGGATGTTTTGGTGGGTCCTATACCTATTGGCCTCTAGATAGCTCTCCTTATTCCATACCCTCACCAACATACCAGTGCACAAAGAAATACTTGGCATACATAAGATTAAACTTATGATCAAAGTGAGAGAAGACCTTAGCAAAACTTGTAAAGTTAGATATCATAGAAATTACACTTTGGACCTTGGCAAGATCCCCTTCATCAACCACAGTTGAATGATGATAAACTTTATTTAATTTGAATAATTTTTAGGATGCTCAATTATGATTCCAAAATGATAGGATTAAAATGGTGAAAAAAACTTGTATTTATATGCATTTATTGATTCCCCACAAAATTAATTACCAAAATCCAATGAATTAATTTACGTTTATAAGGCCATTATTGGCATGGTATGATGGTTTATAGGTGGCATTTTCGTTCTTTCCACCAAGGTTCAAACCCCATTGGGGTGGTATTGTTGAATGGTTGTATCCGGTTCATAGCTCTGGTCAAAAGCATTTACCCCTTGAATAAAAATAAATAAATTAAGTTTATAAAGTTAAAATGTTGACAATAATATATTTAAATTTCAGCCAAAATAGGTTGGATAGGTGTGCTAGCACCCTAGTCCATACCTATTTTGGATCTTTAAGTGCCATTAAATAAATACTAAATCATATTCACAATTTAATTCTAATTTTTCAAAGATGATCATAAAATGGAAAATTTAATAGCATAATTGAGTCCAAGCACATAGGGGGAGTTAAACCTAGAGTGAAATTGTCAAGGATGACAATTTATGATGCTATATTTATCACCTAATTTAGTGAGAGTATGAAATTACACTCTTGCTCACACTAAAGTAAGGATAAGCCAAGAAGGATTAATCTATCCAAATATTGAATAGATAGGACAACATAAAATCTAGGAAATTTGTTATTCCTAGGCTCAAGATCCTATGGAAAAATAATGTAAATAAAAAGGAGTGTGCACACATGAGGTGAAATGAAACATGACAAACACGAAGCATACATGATGAAGACAAAAAACTAACAAAATGAAAAAAATAACATAAAACAAACACTACATGATGCAAACATAGTTAAAACACAAGGAAAACATGAGAAAACATGCAAAGGGGGTATGAAAATTAGGGACCAAAATTTTTTGTAGATTTCTTACTAGGATCCATACCAAAGGAATTCTCAAATCACAAGCTAGAAAATTTTGATATTTGCTAGGTGACCCATGAATAAAAGCATCATAGGCTAGTGAAGTTCAATATTTTTTTGTGAAGTTTAATTTTCACTAGGTGATTTTTTGTAATAATAGCAAATGAAACTACACAAGGGCCAGCGAAGTTTGATATTCACAAGGTATGTTTCCATGTCAACCATACCAATAATTATAGTATCAATAATTTTGACAAGGAACTAAAAAATATAATCAATATGTCAAAATGCATCACAAATTTCAATACATGTGAATAAAGTGAATAAAATAGTGAAATGTATGCCCCCACCTTAAATTATGGACTAATACCAATCGGGAGAAATTTCCTTTAAGGTAGAATAAAATGACATATGATGAGGAATGATATCTTGATGGGAAACCCTATACCAAATGATATGTTCCAAATGGTAAACCCTATACTAAAGGACAAGGGATTTCCCCCAAAATAGAGATACATAACTTAACAAGAAAAAGATAACACATGAGGGATTGAAAGATTTGAGGTAAGTATAGATGAGAGATTATGTATAATATGATCATGCTCAAAATTTACATCATTCCTAATATACTTGTGGAACTACTACCATAAGGGAGGAATAACACATGAAGACAACAAAGTTTTTAGGTTAGCATAGAAGAAACCTAAATGCCTCAACACTTTGTATTGATTCCAAAAGGAACACAATACATTCACAAGATAAAGATCAATGAATATACAAATAGATGAATATCACAATATATTCATTTTCTTTGTATCCTTTTGTCAACAAGAGCAACAAGGTTCGTCCAAAGGAAACTAATAAACACAAAGATATGCCAAGCAACACATTTTTAAATATTTCACATTACATGCAAGAAAACATAAAAATATACCAAAGGGTGCCACACATGTGAATTGATATATAACAAATCATTTGCATCCTAATATTGCTCATCATAAATAGAAGATAAACAATCAAATAAAGGAAGTGGAACTAAAACAAGTTTGATACAAGTAAAAGTACTAGGTTCAACACATGGTGGGTAACTCTCATTAGGAGGATCATCATGGCTACCCCCATCTAAATTCATTGATTTAAAAAATATAAGAGATAATTTTTTATGGTATTAATTTTGTTCCTCAATTTTATCCTCTCACTCATCCTCCAAATGTATCATAATAAGTTACATATTAGTACCATCAGAATGATTGCAAGCACTAACATCCATGTTTATAATTACTGAGCACTTTATTCCCTATTTTGGCGATTACTTTAAAGTAAGGGAGAAGTCCCAGTTACCACTACCTCAATGCTCACTTAACCCCAAAAAAAATTCACTTTGATCCATTAAAAAAAATTATTTTATTGAATAAATAATTACAAAAACACCGATGGCTGCTCATTAAGTGCTGAAGTGAATCAGACCCATTCACTTTTGAGTGGATTTGAATGATAAAATAGTTATAATTGATTGAAATTATAGTGGGTTGATACTAGGACATTAGGTGGTGACAAGCAGATGACACCTCTAAAAGGTGACTTTTTGACCCCTGTGTGCATATTGAACATTCCCACATTCAACTGAATTTCCCACAACCAAAACTTTAGTTATAAGCACTTAACTCATGAGCAAAAAAAAACCATAAAATTTTTTTTGATTCAATGTATGGTTTGAATTCTATGATTGCACGAAGTTTTCCCTGGTGGATACTAGGTCTTCTCCCCTAGCGAATGAAAAATACAGAAAGAAAACAAGACATGAGAGCCAACTTGGAAAGCTACTATGCCAAGTCATACATTTCCAAGTAAGGCTTCATCATACAAAGAAAAGGAACAAAAGAAAGAGGGGTTGCCCAAAAAAAGGAACACACCAAACACATAAGGGATCTATGGATTTGGGGTCAATATATTCTTTGCTAAAATGTTTTTATTAAAGAGCTTGAAATTGTCATCATTCCCTAAATACATAGAACTGGAAGAATGACACAAAGAGAGAGAAAAAAAAGAAAGAAAAAGAAAGTCCATTTTGGGTCAACATGGAAGAGACATTGTGGTCTCAATACTTTGCATCATCCCCAAAAGGAGAAACACAAGCAAAAATAAAATGAAAAGGAGAAAGAAAAGGAAAAGTTTTTGTGTCAACATGAAAGAGACATTTTCGGTCTCAATGCCTTGCGTCATTCCCAAAAGGAAAACATAAGAAAAGATAAAGTAAAAGGAAAAGGGACCTTTTGGGTCAACATGGAAGAGACATAGGGCATCTCTATGCTTTGCATCATCCCCAAAAGGAAAACACAAAACAAAAGCGAAAAAGAAAAAGTGATGTACGACATATAGAAGAATGAAGGTACAAATAGAGAAAGTGCACAAAGCGAGGGAGAACATCAAACGCACATTATGGGGGAACACAATACATACATACAATCACACCAAAGAAAAGAAAAAAAGAAAAAGAAAAATGTAAAAAAGGCTAGTTAAGGAAAATGTAAGTCATGCATCAAATGAGTCATCCACCTCCCAATCTCAATTGGTATAAGCGAAAGATGAATAATGTAGCTAAGGGACAAGGAAAAATGCATTACGAGGACAAGGCTAACAACCTCTTTACCCCATTAAGTGTAAGGAAAGAATGAGCCCAGGTGGATGATGGGAAAGATCATGCAATAGAGAGAATGGTAAATTCTATAACTATTGCATGATGAGGTTGGTGATTTGGTACTATGGGATGATAAGATAATAGTCGGTATCAGTGAAGTGGTACTTACTCAATATCTCCTTTAATGTCTGACATTCATCACTGCAATGTCCAAGAATTTGATGATATTTACAATATGGTACATTGGAATCTTTAGGATGGATGACCAACCTATTCGAAGGTGGTAAGAGTATAAAACCTCTATTTAAAAGCATTTGTAGTTTCCTTTCACATTCAGGTGGTGGATGGAGAGGAAACTTTAGTTTTTTCAATTTGTAAGGCCATTTATGTTTACTAGATTCACCTTTTTCATGGATTGAAGGAGGAAGAGGACCCATGGGGATCCTAGCATCCTTGTCATTGGAATCATGTAAGGATTTTTCATGTGGAAAGAGGACATTCAAGTTGGGATGGGAATCAAAGATCACTGTGACATCATACTGAAGTCTACAATGTTCCAAAAGAGGCTTGTTTTCATGAGGGGGATCTTGATATCCTGACCCTGTTGTGTTTTCATTTGTTCGTCTTTGTTCTAAAAGTTGGTGAATGCCATGTTCAGTTGTTGTGTCACATCCTTGTTTGCTTAAGATAGTACAACCTTTGCCATAAGTTTCTTCAAGGTTGATTGGTGTGTTTGTAACTTTGTTATCACAAAATGGTTGAGGAGTTACTTGATTAGAGGAACTAGGTCCACCTATTGGATGGAACTTAGGTCCTTAATTTGTTTCAAGATGTAGGTAACCAAACATGTCAGGAGGTGAGATAGTAGGAAGGTCTTGTGACTTCATGGATGGGTAAAAGGTTACATTAGCTTCGAGGTTGTCAAGGAAATCATTTAAGAACTTATTCATGCTATCATCATCTTCTCCAATGATTTCAATAGCACAAGGAGGACATTCATGAGGAGTTTAAGGAGCATGAGGAAGCTCAAGGTCATTAGGATCACAGCCAAAGGCACAATTTGAAATGTCAACTAAGGATTTCAAAGACATCTGAAACTTATTGAAGCAAAAGGCCATGATGACAATGAAAGTAAACTAATATGCAAGAAAGAGAATAAAACAAAAAATCTAGAATGTATGATAAAGAGTAATGCCAAAAAATTGTAACACAAAAAATGACCAAAAAAATGCCTGAAAATGTAGTTCAGAATGTGCAATTGGACTTATTTTCCTAGGGAGGCAAATGAGTCCAAAGGTGAGTTTTTTAGAAAATTTAAAATGATTTTAATGCTTTTCTGATGCAAAACTAAGATGCAGATGCAAAATTTGAGTTTTTGTAATGTTTTGAAGTGAAAAAATGAAATCTATATGAGATATTCACTAATGCAATGTGGAAAACCTTAGGATGCAAAACAATGCAAAAATATAATGCAATGGGTCCTAGGATGTAAATAAAATGCAAATCAGAAAGATAATGTTCAATATATGTAGGTTCACCAAAATGAACCATAAATTTTAGGGGTGTTAAATGCTATGACTCTTTTGCTCAATTAAGGTTTTTCATCTAAAGGAAATAGATAGATCCCACACCATAAGCTAGGTGGTTCACTCAAACTAATGCAAGTATAATGAAATTATGCCTAAATGTAATGATCTACATGCAACAAATTGATAAAATTGATTGATTGTTTATGCTAAACCTAAGAAATATGAAGTGTTTGAAAAAAAATGTGATATGCATAAATGAACTAGAAACATGCACAAATAAAATCATAACTTAATGAAACTAAACAGAGTGCACCTGGAGATAAAATGTTGATGCTCGAAGGTTCTGTAATGCTACATAAATCACTGTTGAAGACTAATGGAACTCATTCGTTGCTGATGGTGAATTAGTCCTACTTCTGGTAAACTTTACTAAAACTGGTTTCTGAGTGTCAGGAACTAAAATCCAATGAAATCACCTTTTCCAGCCTAGAAGTGGACTCATTTGCCACTGATGGAAAATCAGTCCACCTACAAAAATCTAAAAATTTTGAAGTCAACTCTGTGGGTCCAGATCTGCACTTGTCTTCTTGTTAGGTTGACGGAACCAAATCTACAGAAAATGGGTTGAATGTTGTCTCCAAGCTTGAATTAGGATTCGGTTGACTTGAATAGCTTTGATGACTTATTGACCACTTTTCAACACCTATTTCTTTGAAAAATATTCCTACAAGCCATGCAAACACACATGCAAAGAGGGGGAAAATGGTTAAGGGTTAGAGTATAGGGATTTTCCTTAGTCAAATCCCACTTTGGTAATCAAACCCTTGATAAAGAAATGAAATGAAAACAAGAAAGGAATGATGAAAAAACAACATGCAGGTGTCCTAAACTCACAAAAACTTTGTTGTTGAAGTTTGAAGATATGTCAATGGCTACTCCAAGATGCTTGATTCAATAATGTTATGTTGCTCAAATGCTTGAATGAGATGATTGAATGGATGATTGAATGCTTGAATGAATGGGTTAATTTGGGGGGGGGGGTTAAAATGGATGCAAAAACACTTATTTATACACACTTATGCCCTATTTACCTGAAAATACATCACAGGCCGACATAAGGTCTTAATGAATAAAAAACTGAAGGAAATTTGAATTTATTTTGAATTTTGTGCCAAGAGGGACTCATTTGCAAACCATGGCGAATGGGTCCCACCCAAGGCATGTAAGTGGGTGTCGAGAATTAAGTTGTATTTAATGTTATTTGCCAGGTTTGTATTAAAAAACAAGCTTAATTAAGGCCCATAAGTGCATAAAGGGGCCAAATAAAGCATAAGAAAGGTGTAATTAGTGATGACAAGCCTAGAAAAGCATAAAATTTTGTTACAAGACTTTACAACACTTCAAGATAAGACTTGGTAAGGGATAAAAAGGGAATATTTAGATGAATTATAATAAGAAGAGTCTAGAAAAGTGTAGAAATGTTTTACAACACTTCACAACACCTTCACAAGACATCATAAAGTCTTAATAGTTTGAGCATTAAAAACCTAATGTGAATGTATATGTCACATTACAACATTAAATCTAAGAAAAATAAGCCAAGCATCATAGGAAAAAGACCTAAATGTCCAAAGATCCATTTTTCTATAGTACAATAGGTTGGACTAGTTGAGGAAAAAAATAATCTAATGAAATGTTTCCAAGAGAGCAAAAGAGGCTTAAATTCACAATGGTAAAGGTTATGTCTTTTTTCTTCAAATGAAAATTTAATATATTTAAGAATAACCAATGGGATTGTGTTCATAGAGCTTATCCATGAATGACCTATTGATCGTAGGGTGAATAGAACCATTATGAGCCTTTAATTATGCTTTTGATTGCTCATAATGATCTTTATATATTTGATGGACATACAAAAATTATTCGATTATCATATTCGCCATACACACAAGAAAAATAAATATTTCCCGTTTAGGTATATCATTAATTCTACCAATGATATAAAGAGGATTGTCATGTGTAGTTATAGAAGCATCAATATTTGTTAAAGCAATATCACCTACAGTAGATTGGTTTTACCCTTACAAGGTTGAGCTTCAATCATGCTTATCTCATTAAATAGATCCTAAACTTATCTAATATTAGTTTGTTGGACAAAAGTGGTTGAATGACTTGGTAATGGGCTTGTAAAATATATGGAAATTTTGATTGGGTGGCTAAACTGATTTATTTTGTTTGTCATTTCCACCAGTCAATTAGATGATTTTAGAATAGATGAGGTCTTGAACTTGATACTTGAGACACATATATCTTTCCATATCATTTCTAGGTGTACGATGATATATGAGAAAATGATTTCACATTAATTTTTTGTGCTAATGGTTTGGTTGTATCAATAAGTATAATTGGAGGAAGTTGAATCATACTTTTATTTAACAATTACAACGTAATAGCATGGAGAGTATTAGGAAACTGTGAAAATTATTTATGTCTTAGCTAGAATTGATATGGCATTATAGATGCAAAGGCACCTTCCTTGTGAATGTTATTGGATGATTGATAATTGTTTATCTTAATGAATTTTTTATTTTGTTTCTTAAATGGTTGATAGTTGTTATGATGCATGGCTTTAGATTGACTACTTGGAGCTAATGAAGGTGTACCTTCTTATTGACTAGCTGATATATGCTAATCATGAGGGGTTGTACATAAATGCGTAAATAAGAAATATTTCATCAACAAGATCTTATCTCTAATGCTAGGTTACAAATATCCAATAAAGAATATTTTTATATCTACATCTACAAGGTTATAGGAGATTTGTGAATAAAGAGCTTGGTATTGTCTTATAAATTTAGTCACCTTCCCTTAGGTTCTGTTTACAATGGACCAAAAAAATTAATGTAAATTGAGGGTCAATTTTTTAAAAAGAATTGAATAAATTCATTAATGAGTTGTGTAAAGTTCATTATCAAGTCATTTGGTAATGAAAAAAACCATTCCAAGGCCACATCTTTTAATGGCCATGGAAAAATCTTAGATAAAAGAGCATATTCAAAACTAAAATCACTAATTAGAGCAATGAAAGTCAATACCTAATTGGTGGGATCTCTTTTGCTAACAGACTTCTCAAATCGAGGTATCTCAATGTTTTGAACTATTTCTTTAGGATATCCAATGACAATTGACTATATGTGAGGTATGTTGGAGGGTTAAAATTGGACTAACTTTTATTAATGCTTGAAATTTATTTTTGTAATGATGGCATATTTTGAAAATTTTGGTTTATCATGGGGTCATTTGGTGACATGTTTAGAGGATGTGTTGAATATGGCAGACTATTATGAATGAGTGATGCCTTTTTTATATATATTTATAATAGGTTATGAATAAGGAGGTGAGGAGATAAATCTATAAGGATTTCCACAAGAAAATCCTAAACTTGTGTCTAGACCATTGCTATATTGTGTGGTTGATGCAATGATTGGGGGAATAAATATGTTAATAGAAGGCATGGTTGAAGGAGAGGAGACTTATTTTCCTAATTTATTTTGACCGTTAGTAAAGACTTGAGTGAAAATAGTCTCTATATGAATGCTTATATCCCCTATATGAGCTAGGATACACAATACTTTTCTCCCTTGTGAATCATTGATCAACTTCCTAACGTTATCCAAAAGAGGAACCATTTCTCTAACCAAAGTCTTAGTACTTAAGAATTGTTCAAGTCCTTCTAGGTCTTTATCGAATTGTTTAATTTTATCTTCAAGGGCATGAGTGAAAATAACCTCCATGTCTACATAAATGTTAGGTAATGATGAAGAAATAGGTAATGTAGGGTTGGGAAGAGAATCAATGATATATTTAGTAGATGTAACACTTTGAGTGAAAGAGTTATAAGACTCACACTCAACATTGAATGTTATTGCAGTATAGGAATCCATAAGTTTGAAACTACATCTCACAAGGGTATTAGATATGGGATACTAGGTCATGAACCTCAAATTTATTACAATATTCAAAATGCTTGAGTGGTCATATTATAAAGAAAAAATTAAATGACATCGACAAAAATTGAAAAAAAATCAAGAATAGAACAAAGATCTGAAAAGGAATCACAAGGGTAGAACTGTGATCCAAATTTGGCCTAAAATTAGTTGGACAAGGGCAAAAGCACCCTAGACTAGAGATGAATTTTTTTTACTAATTTTAAAATCTATAAATGATCCATTGTTTGATGATCCATATTAGCAGAGGTTCAGGTTTGGCAATAGATAAATCTATGGAAATATACAAAACCCTATTTTTTCTATGTGGAATACATAATCATGCATAAAATTATATGTTTTTAAAGTAATGTAATATGCTCAAAAGATAACTTTTAGAATTTAAAATGTTGGAATTTACTGAATTTCTCTTGAAAATGCTGAAAATTAACACTTTTTATCTTTTGAAATGACTAATACTATGAAAATATTTACCTTTTCAACAAAATATGTATTCATAGATGACTAATTCAAATTATATAAGGTTACATTCATACTTTAAAATGAAAAATTTATGATTTTAGAATGTTTTTAAAATGTAACAAGCATTGAGATCACCAAATTATGATATGGGAAAAAGGGATATAGGTTCTAAATCACACTTTCTCCTACATCATATTAGAAGGAACCAAAAATGATAAAAAAAAATACCCACTTTCCTACCAAACTCTATTAAAGAGCTAGAATGGTGGATTAGGGTTTTAGTTCTTTCTTTGGGGGGTTGATTGATTGATTATGAATTAGCTCGATTTGATGATACAAATGTGTACATAGGTCAATTATTGAATTACAAAAAATATTATAAATATCGAGAATCACAAAATAAAAACACATAAACTAGTTATATAACAACATATAGAGAAAGAGGAACTTCACAAAAGAATTTGAGCTTAAATTGGCTTGATAGGGGTGTTGGTGCTAGGTCTCAAGAATTAAGAATAAGATCTTGGATGATTAGTGTATGTAGGTTCTTCCCTTCTGGACTTAGTTTCAAAACTTCATTTGTCGATGATAATTACACTTTCCCTAATTGTTTGACATGCAAGGCTTGAATGCTTGATCTATTGCAATTTGGTCTTGAATCCTTTCCCAAATCCACTTCAAGTCTATTAGCTAGACACAAGAGATAAGAGAAATGGTTGAACATATAGGGCTTGCCTATGTCAATCCCTAATTTTGTGTTTCTACCTCCACAACAACTATGATGATGTAAAGAGTGCTTACCCTCAGTCAAGTAGAGGCAAGTAGACAAAAGGAAAGATACATTTACAAGTGTTACAACTTACCACTAAGATCTTCTTTCCTTGATGGATGAAATTCATTGTAATCATCTCATGCAAAGAGAATTGGATGCTTGATTGAAGGTCTTGTAAGTGTTAGTATTGATGAAACAAATGAACATAAATCATGAACAAACTCACATATAGACTTGATGCATTACTAACATGAATCTTGATTGATAATATGTGTTGTAAACTCTACTAATTTTTCTATTGACTCCTTTTTAGGATGCTCAATTGCGGTTTTGAAATGCAAGGATTTCAAATGGTAAACAACATGTATTATATGCATTTCTTGATTTATTACCAAATTAATTATCAAAAGTTGGCAAATGAATTTAAATTTATAAATGTTAGGATGCCGATAATATTATATTAAATTGAGGCCAAAATAGGTTGGAGAGGGGTGCTAGTACCCTAGTCCAGACCTATTTTGAGTCTTTAAGTGTCATTTTAATAAATATTAAATCATAATTCTCAATTTAATTTTTATTTTTTTAAGATGATCATAAAATAGGAAATTTAAGAGCTCAATTGGGTCTATGCACATAGGGGGAGCTAAACCTGGTATGAAATTGTCAAGGGTGACAATTTATGATGTTATACAAAGAAACACTCTTTTTTCATCACTAAGATCCCTAATGGGTAAGGTGAGAGCATATGATAGATAAATGTTTTATTTTCACAATGTAATAATTTAGTCCTAAAATATTCTCAAGTATAATAAAGTAAACAAGACCTAACCAAACGAATAGACCTCATTTTTTTATCATCGAGATCCCTAATGAATAAGGTGAGAACATATAATAGTTGTCTAGTTCAATTGAGAGGTTTATCATGTAAACATTATAAGCAAAAAAATTCACACAACATAATCTATCAATTCTATTTAACTTAAACTAACATGAAAATAAATTAAAAAACACAAATAAATTAGTAAAAAAAAATGATTGACGCTAAAGAGAAAATTCATTGTATACATACTACCAAATTCTATACAGCATAATCTGCTAACTTTAACCTAATCCATAATCAACTTTCTATTAAAGTTAATTGAAAATAGATAAAATTTTCAAGTAAAAAATAAAATCATAATTGAATTCGATTTGTACTTTTTTCATTAATGTATTTGTAATTCAAAATAATAATTCTAACGTTAGGTTTAATAACAATAATAATGCCAAAGAAATTCCTCTCCAGCCATACTTTATTTCTTATCAAATGTAGGATACTGTAATTGAGAGTAAAATTTGAAACTATCGCGTAGAAGCAAAAGACTAGCAAAATTATCGTTCATGCCTATATTCTCCAGATAAACATGTGTACAACATATTAAAGCAATTAATCAGACCATCAATAGATTTTTACGCCAAGTTTGTGAGCCGTCGACAAATACTAGCATCGCTAATCCATCCTCTTCTTTCTCTCTTCCTCACACCTCTAGTTTTATTTTCCACCATCAAATCTGATCAGAAAATATAGAAAGTATAGAAGCCTGTCCACTTTCTTCTGCTGCATGCTCCTTAAAACGATTTACAAGTGGAGTTTCCTTTCCACGCTACCCTCTACTTCCCTTAATTTAGGAAATTTCTAAGTATGGGGAAGGTGTTTACTCCATCACCCAGCTGTTACAAAAGGATACATATTAAACCAATTTCAAACTCCTACTTTATATGTTAATACTAAGTTGTTAAGGAATATGAAATTTAGTATTAGATAGATTTAATATAATTTTTTGAAAAGATTGTATAAAAGAATTTGTTTTTGATCTTTTAAGTTGAATACAATTGGTGAGGATGATGGTATATTCTATGATTATGCCATCTATTTCAAAGTTCAAAATTTTAGAGGTGTGGTTGGGCTAGTTTCACCCCTAGATTACTGGGGCACATGAGATCCCTCTATTTGTGGTAACTAATTAACAATACTAATTTACACTATAGTTAACAAAGTTTACATTTATTTTTATTCACATTAGTAAAACTTACATTTATTTTTTTCCAAATCTAGAAAACAATAATTACAATACTATAAACGCAAGTACTAGCCACTATGTGGCACTTGTTTGATACAAACATGTGAGAACGTTGAAATATCATTAATAAAACATTATTTAATTTTACTTTCTATTTAATTAGTCGGTAGGCTATATATAGTGTGAGATTTGAGTCTGAAACAAGTCTCGCACTGGCAAACAACTATTGAGTCATTGGAAAACAAGTTTTCATTTCCTTTTAATGGTAAATCAGTGGTAAAAGCTTCCAAAATATCGGATGAAAGCCTCCAAAAGCTCACTTATCATGTAAACATTAGATACATATTCATTTTCATATTGGGTGTGAACATTTTATTTCCATTTGAAGTGTTTTTTGCATTGCTTTATGTTTTAAATCTACATGAAAATATTTTAAAATTAAATAATATCTAAGTTCTTTAAGAAAAATTCTAGACCTATCTAAATTTATTTCATTCTATTTTTTAACACTTTTATTAATTGTTAAACACTTATTTTTAACACTTATTATTATTAATTGTTTGACATATATTCTCTAACATTTTAACATATATATAGTTTTCTATCTACATACTTTTAAACTTCCTTTAAATACAAGTGCTAGTTTAATTCATACTTTAAAAAATAAGTTACAACATAGTAAAACTCTTTCTACACAAGTAAAGGTTTTCAAGTTTCTCAAAAAGACATTATTATCCCAAAATTATAGGAAAAGTGCTAATTTAGGTGTGGGACTTCAATTTTTTGGAAGAACCTGGACAAAGGACAAATAGAGCAAACCCTAAGATGTTTTCGGGCTGACCAAGAGTCTGGTCTCTTTAGTTAGGAAAAGCTAGCCTATCCCGGAAGCACTATGGATGCGTGAAAGAAAATAAAGCATTAGTTGTACGCTTCAGTCAGCGTTAAGGAAAGAACCTGGACAAAGGATTGAGGACTTCAATTTTTTGGAAGAACCTGGACAAAGGACAAATAGAGCAAAGCCTAAGATGTTTTCAGGCCGACCAAGAGTCTGGTCTCTTCAGTCAGGAAAAGCTAGCCTATCCTGGAAGCACTATGGACGCGTGAAAGAAAATAAAGCATTAGTTGTACGCTTCAGTCAGTGTTAAGGAAAGAACCTGGACAAAGGACTGAGGACTTCAATTTTTTGGAAGAACCTGGACAAAGGACAAATAGAGCAAAGCCTAAGATGTTTTCGAGCCGACCAAGAGTCTGGTCTCTTCAGTCAGGAAAAGCTAGCCTATCTCGGAAGCACTATGGACGCGTGAAAGAAAATAAAGCATTAGTTGTACGCTTCAGTCAGCGTTAAGGAAAGAAAACTTCAGTCCTCATTTTCGTCAGTGTCCTCCTATGAGGACGACACACTATTTACATTGGCAAACTACTATTTGAAAAGTACAGGGATGAAAAATTCAACCGTGCACACCATGCGATTCTCATACTCAACATACTGATTAGTCGGTTTAGGGTAATGGTATCAGTAGTCGTTATAGCTAATTTGTGCATTCTAAGTTTCTAAATGGTATGTCAGATTTTGACAATTCTTTTTGGGTTTTTTTATATGTGACTTAAAGTTTATAGGTACTGTTTTGACCTCTAAGTAGTTACGACAAACATGGGAAGATTCATTATGTATACAAAGTTGAAAAGTGTTCATTTCAAGTTGACCTTGATACATATTCTCTAGTGTTCCAATAATTGTTCACTTTAACCATCACAAAATTTGCACAATTTATCCAATACATATATAGAAATGTTTCATTAATGGTGCACTATTGATACCAATAAAGTTGCACAATTTTTTCAATAAAATTTCTTTTTGGTAACTACTCGGATATAAAATGGACAACTATTAAAATATTTAGAATTTTTTAGTGAAATTTTAATTAGCATGTATCAATGAACAGTTATCAGAACATATACGATAACTGAGATCTTTCCCCAATAGAGAAATACAGAAAATATATAGGGGAGAGGGGTCTATAGTGGAGCACCCTAACTTCGTGTTTCTCAAAATCCTACGTGAAAATTTCAAATCACTCCCAATTTTGTACAACAGTTTATTTGGCAACTCATGTGCTTCTATATTTCATTTTAAGGCCACATCAACATGCTTTTTGTTGAGGTATACAAAAAGGCCCAAAAAAAAAAATGAGACTGATAGTGGTGCACTAAGTCATGTTATATTGGAGCGCTGATGTGGCATCACATGATTTGTCACTTTGCATACTTTAGGGATAAAAAGTGTTTTGCAATTGGATATTAAAGTGCTCCACTATGAGGCCCACTAAGGACTACTTCTGTCCCCACTATTGGATATTAAAGTGCCCCAGTATGAACCCCTCTCCCCCTATCTTAGAAATGAGCTTATAATGAATGATTCTCTTTCTCCACGAACAGATATCAAGATGACTTGGTTTTAGTACTCTTGCCCGTTTTACGTGCGCCCCACTTTTTTTGATTCCCCAAGTCTGTCACCTTCTTTTCGCTTTCGATAATATGAAAGTAGACCATGATATTTCATGCTTTCATACGATTATTTCGGTTCCCTGTTCAGTAACTACCAACCGCCATAGGGTAAACACTTTATTCAACCAGTACATCATTTCGTAGTGGCCCAGTCTACAATGATGAGCTACTGTACGAAGTTCTTTCCAATTGCAGTTTAGACCTATATAAGATATTTACTTTTTAATGAAAGAAAACAATCAAATACATTTATAAAAAATTAAGTTTTTAATAGAATATTTGTATAGTGGTAAGCCACCTAAGAGTAGTTTATATATTTACTACTTTTTAGTACTTGGGTCACGGATAGTAGTTATTAATAAGTGGATTTCGAATAAATTAAAAGTTAAAATTTTATGTTTTTTAAATATAATTTAATTTTTTTAAGGTGAACATGTTGAATATTTAACTTTAGAAATTGTAAAAAAAAAAAATTTGAACAAAATTGACTAACGAGTTTGGGGTGTTATATGGGCAAATTTGTAGGGAAACTCAGGTAAACTATTTTTTTAACCTTTTTCATGTTTTTGCTTAAAAAGTTATTTTATTAAATCTTTCTAAAATAAATAATTGTTACTTATTTTTACATTTTTTTTAAAATAATTTTTTAATTTACGTAATTTTTGTTTTTTATTAAGGAAAATCTCACAAAAATCAATTAGTTATTTTATAGAGATTTACACTATTAAAATAATAAAATAAAACTTAAATTACAACACATCCATCAATTAGCATATAGATTTGATTTTACACAATTAAAATAAAAATTTAAATTAAATCTTAAACTATTTGATATTGTCTTTTTTTATTTTTCAAATTTTATTAACATCAAATCATACATAAATACAACTAAAAATTAATTTAAAATAACTAAAATTAGTATAATTATTAATTAAACTATAATTCTAATCCTATTATTCTTAATTATTATAATCTTAAAAGCATTATAAATAGGATTAGAATTAAGAATAAGGTAAAAATTATGGTTATAACTATTCAAAAATTTAAAAAAATATTTAAAAATATTATTAATAAAAATCACTAAAATATGATTAATAGATATAATTTACTGCAAAATTTTATTCATCTAATATCTTTATTTCAAATCTTATTTCCAATATTAATTTATAGATTTTTTTTCCTAATATCACTCTACAATTATTTATTGTTAGGGTTAGGGTTACAGACATAGTTATGGATAGGGTTATGACCATAGTTAGGGTTAGAGATAGGTCTAGGATTAGGATAATGGTTTAGAATTTATTGTTAGGGTTAGGGTGTGAGTTAAGCTTAGGGTTAGATCATACAAAGAACTAATTAACAATACTAAAACACTATAATTAACAAACAACTAATTAACAATACTAAAACACTACAATTAACAAAACCTAATGTTCTCTTTGTAGTGGTCAAGGAAGTGTAGATTGGTCTACCTCTGCACTCTATGGAATGAAACCCGCGAAGTAACATAACTGATTTGTGTTGCCCATCTGCCCCTACCCAAGAATCTAGAACACTTGATGTGTGATCAGATTTGGTTTGGTGTAATCAGATTTGGCATAGAGTTTTGATTGACATGTGCCAGCCTGGCATAGAAGGCATTCCTTTTGACGTTATAAGCATTTTAAGTTTCATTGGAATGAGCTAAGCCACGGTGTCGAAGTTACATAAGTCACATTTTTCCTTGGAATTTGGATAGAGTTCTCCAAGTCTTGTGATCTCTCTGAGAAGTACAACTAAGCTATAAGTTTCCACAAGATTTATTCTTTTCATCTGCTTCAAATCAAATTCATCACCTTTTACACTTGCGAATTACATGTGAATTCAAGCAAGATTTACTCGAAATCTGTCAAGTTTTGTTTGAGAATTAATACTATATTTCTTGTTTGCAAAGAAAATTCCAATGCAAAAGAGCAAGGTGCATTTCAATCTACAAAATCCTGCAACAAGCGATTAGGGTGATCTTGATCTTACAGAGAAAGTATGTGTTGGATATAAGTTACTTGAATAATTTTAGGTAAATATTTGCAAGAGGGATCAATGTAGAGGGAGAGATTATAAGCATAATTGTGTTGTCCAGTTTGGGAGCCATTTTCATGCAATTTGTGAGGAGAAATATTATTGATGTGTCTGTAGAATATTATTATTTAATATTGAAGTATTCGTATGATTGCACCTATTGTTATTATAGGGATTGAGTGAATTTAGTTTTTGTGTGCTAGATGATGCAATCAAGAGTGGGGAAATCATTTGTTTAAAACATATGAGGATTCATGGTCATTTACATGCATTACTTATTGGATGTAATATGGAGGTAAGTTTCTTTACAAGAGAAGATGCAACTCAAATTAGTTTTATGAGCAATGTAAAGTCCCAAGCAATTGATATATCCCTTGAGTTATGCTAATTCAGTAATCTATCTTCTTACTAACAGTGTGTGAACTTCAGGGCAATGTTTGCTATTACTGATGAGGCCTCCAAAAACTCATCTGAGACATCAAATCGATAAAGTGTAACAAGGTCATATTGGAGGTTGGTGGCATTGGAGGATGAAGGAATTTCCATCATCTCAAGTTAGCTTCTCGCTTTGAGATGATGCTTTGTATAAGAAGCATTTTTGGCTTTATTTTCTTTTCTTTCTTATTGCTGACAGATTTGAAGATACGTCTATTGTGAAGTATTCTTTTTGTAGACAGGTAAGGGGTTTGGTGCATAGCTTAGTATGGATGGTTGCTTAGATAGTTCACAAGACTGTGATCAAGGATTACACCTTTACAAGGGTTGAGGAGACAACTTAGAGGACAATTGTCTAGTAATTACGGTCAAGGACCAAGGGTTATACCTTTACGAGGGTCGAGGAGACAACTTATTGAGGGTGGTTTTCCAATAACTATGGTCTATGGTTTGAGATTTCATGGAGGAAGCACTCAAAAATTCAGCTTAGAGCTTCTAGAGGAGTTTCACCTAATTCAGGATTTGTTTCTTCAGAAGAAAAATTTTCTCAAGAATGTATACATATTTTGTAGTTAGCAGTTTTGTCATGTAAGCCTTAAGGGGGGGTCCCTCAAGGCAAGATGAGTTATAAGGTTTTATGGTTTTAGGAACAATGTAATAAGGGGGGGAATGTTGGCAAATAATGGAACACATTACATTGTTACATAGGAATTTTCACCATTGCTTCGGTTGCTCACGATTGCTCGTAGATATTTCAACTATTCAACCACTTCCTTTGTGTATAAATTCCAAAGTATACCATGAAATAAGACACTTTAGTTTTATGCTTTCAAGAATAATACTACCATACCTAACCAATCATGGTTGCACTTACATGGATAGGAATACATGCAATTGTACATGACAACTCTATGTTGCCATCCTTGATAGGATAATGTAAGATTTCCTACTCCCAATAATGTTTCCTTCTTCCCTCCTTCCAACTATCAAATACCTATATTTGATTGGAGAGAGTAGACAATTCCTCTCCCCTCTCTTTTCCTTTATAAATTTCCATTTTTAGTTGAATGCACACTCCATATATACTTGCTACCTTAAAATTTGAAACATACTCTCACTTTTGATATTTTTATGAGGATTCAACTATGTAGCTTTCAATTCAAACTCATTGACCCATTTATATGAGTAGAGGTTCACATGAACCCATTGCTCATGAGAATTAATGGTCCACTTAACACTCATTGGAACACTTGGGAGGTCATCCATCCCTATATTACTCTAACTCAAGCATGCTTAACTATAATTTTTCCCCAAAGATCATTTGTTCCATCAGAAGGGAAAGTACAGATTCTCTTATGAATCCAAGATGAAAGAAAAATTCACCTAGGAATCCATGTTGAAGATTGCAATGTTTGAAAAAAGTAGATATTTTCAAAAAGGAATTTGTTGGCCACTGAATACACCTTTTAAAAATCAAAGTAGTATGATATCCCCCCTTAGGATGGTGTGTGCTAGACACAAAGGCACATGACATCCTCAGAAGAGTAAAGAAATAATGAAAGTGATGTTATGGCCCTTAGAATATGATGAGATGTAATTGTGGTAATGGGTATGTGTAGGATCATCATGGAAAAAATAGGCCCTTAAGTGGCAAAAATTTTAGAAAAATCAGAGTTAGGAAACTTGACGTAAAAATTTGAATAAGTTATCTATATTATTTCAAAAATATGTAAGAATAGAATCTATAGAAAATTGAATGTAGTTTATAAACTACTAGGTTTATTTTATTTTTTAAATCCATTTAGTGAAAATTTGAAATTTCAATGCAGTAGTACTTAAATTTTAGGGAAAAATAAGTAGGTGTTTATCGACCACCTAACCATAATAAAATAATAATATTTTTTTATAATATTTTAGATATAAGTAGAGGACTCATGTCTCAATGTGATGCATATTTTTAAAAAAAAATTCAAGTAAATAATTAATTATGATTTTTTATTACAACTTTTAAAAATATAAAAACTTGTATGTCTGACCACCTTAACTTGGTCAAAACTTCATGATTTTTTTTTTTAATCTTATAGTATGCGAAGCATAGAATATGATGGATGTTTCAGATTCAAAAAATGTGATACCATTTGAAAGCTATATATTTTTTTCAATCAGGACTTTAGTCATAATTCAAATAGAAAATAAAAAATAATTATTTATTGAATTCAAAGTAAAGCATAATTTATATTGGTGGAAATTAGAGAATCTCTTTTAAAAACCCTTTTTGTTTCATCAATTTTGGATAAAAAAGATTCATCAGCCACATACCCTACACATATCCATCACATCACCACTTTTTGGCCCATCATGATCATGCACATACCCTAATGTTGTCGTACACACGAGAGACAACACATAAGCACCACAACATCACAAAGCCAGCAAAGAAGAAAGAAAGATAAAAAGAAATGAAAAACCATGACATAATGAATGAGAGCCAGGGGGTGATCCCACAATAATGGGTTACAATTTTTGGCCAAACTTGACATTAAAATCAAGATTTTTCACCAGACATTCACTTTCTTACACCTATAGCAACTAAACCATTAAGGTTTTGAAGATGAATCAAACTAGTTATTTGTTAGATATTTTGTGTAGATTCTAATTATTATTATTTTTTTAAATTAAAAAATAAATTGTGAATCATTTTATGTAATTTTTAATAACTTATTTTTTCTACTAATCAGCATTTTTAAAAAGTGATGTTCACTTCGGCACACATAATTTTTTTTATAAATAGGATACAATTCTGATTTTTAAAATGCAAAATTTTCACACCAATATCTAGGGGATGGATATTTTTTCATAATTTTTTGTTACATTATTTTTTTTAATTAATTTTCCAAGTCAGTGTAATTATAATTTAGACAGAGGTGTACTTCGGCACGCATAACTTTTTGTATTCATTTGAATTAACTTATTCTTTTTTTGTTGGAATAAGGACATCAATACCTAGGGCACATGTATTTTTTAGAATTTTTTTTCTCTATTTTTCTATTTTTTTCGTATGTGTGAAATAAAGAACTTGATGTTCATTGAAAATCCTACATTCACAAGAAATAAAAAATAAATATAATAATCAAATTAAACATATTTAAAATTATACTTTTTAAGAAGCTTATAATAAGGGCTATAGGATTACAAAGCATAAATTTTAAATGAATTCATTTGATCACCCAAAAGGTAAATCAAAAGTGGTTTTTTATCAGCATTTTGATAGGTGTAGAGGAGACTTGATTATAGGTATGGTTTAAATCTAACAAGGTTCTATCCAAGGGGGTTTGATCTAAGGGGGTTTGATCAATCCCTCTTTAATTAAAACAATTTAAATGGAACATTTAAAGTCATAAATCATTGTATTTTCTAAAAATATGTGATTTCAGGAAAAAATAAGGATGTCCCAAAAAGTGTAACCCATTATTGTGGCAGCACCCCAGGGGAATTTTCTATTTTGGGGTTAGAGTTGCTCATAAATATAGATAGATAAATATAATAATATATAAATGAACTGTCATCAACCCCCTACTATATTAGACCATGTGAAGAAGACACCTGAAAACAAAATGAAAATAAAATATTATGTCAACATGGAAGGGAGTGATGAGCCTAGTTTTTGGTCTGATTTTGGGTAGAATCTATAGTTTATTTGCTGGTAGATGTCATGGAATTTAATGTTAAATTTTGGTATTTTTATAATGTTTCCCTCAAACCATTGGAATTGGACTTAATCCTATTTCTACAAGATTTAATGACATTTGGCATATTATGTGGATTATATATATTGATTTTGCATGTGGTTAATGAATGTTCCTTAAGGTGGTTATAGATGTGTAATTATTATGCGTATTGACTTTACCATGCAGATTTAATATGCTAAGTTGAGGAAGACACCACCAGTTGGGCATGCACCATAATGTCCAGCAAAGGAATCACTCCAAATAAAAGGAGGCTAACGGTAGAAGATTCTTCATGCAACTGATCCTAACCTCCTTGTAGTGGACTTTAATGACCGAGCATGCATGAGCATTACTGTTGAGCAGAATCTATGTTTGGACCTGCATGTCTAACCAAATTCCATGCATACATAACCACCATCACTTCATTTTCTCTGGTTTCCCTAAATGGCGTCCTCACAGTCATGGATTTCACTGCCTCCTTTAGTTGTTAGTATAAATAATGATCTGATGTTGCTTCTTCGGGGGTTACATGATTTGATATTATACTTGCACTCTCCAATTTTCAGTAATACAGATACATTACTCTTTTGTACTCATGATTCACAGTGAATAAAATAAAGTTCTGATTTCGAGCATCTGAGTTTTTATTAGTTTTAGAGGATAATTATCCAAGGGGGGCCACTTGGTGAGTAATTTGTCTTCTTATTTTAGCATTAGTTTAGTATTATTTGTTTTTCAGTACTTAGTTAGAAGTCTAGCATCGACTGTTCCTGCAGCCAAAGCAGACAGAGTAGTGTCATGTTTGTTGCTCAAATTTTTATTCTTGTTATGCATTTCAACTTAGCATAGTCATTGATTGATGTTCAACATTTAATTTGTTTAATTCATTTTCAAGCAATTTACTTTCAATATTGTGTGTTCCTTAGCTATAGAATGAAATGGCTACTTTGAGTTCCTAGTGCACATACTGTGCTGACCCATTTCAAGTTCACGTCCCTAGGTTGACAAGTTAAATGCACCTTCATGATGATTGAAATGGCTATTCAGGTTAGATGTCCAATCTCTGAATCATGGTTGTAAGGGATTAGTTATTAAGATCATTGTAGGAGGCCAACAGGGAGGCCTAAATTCCCTGAATACTTTGCATCATCCCCAACTATAAAAATTCAAGGCACAATAAAGAGAAGAATGATGTGACAAATAGAAGAAGTTTTACAACAAAATAACACTCTTGTATCCAACCACCTATGAGGGTGACAAGGGTCATCCAGGAACATATAAAACAAGCATGAGGGAACAAAAACACACACACAATCTAATCTATAGATAAAGAAGAGGAACCCCATAGTCCTCATCAACCAAGAGGTTGTCATTCTACTAATATAGATCACTATAATGGGAGGGAAGACAAGCCTGCAAGGGTAGAATATCAAGGGGGTACCCTCCAACTCTCCTACAATAAAAGTCAAGGAAGAAGGCCCCTCAAGGTCTTCTCTACTCAGTTCCTATGAGGTGAACATCAATGATCTCACAAAGATAACAGACAAAGGTGGAATATCATCTACAAAGTTGAACATACACTTTACAAGAGTGTCATGTGTCAACTTAGCAGGCGATGGAGGAGGTTCCTAAGATCCACTACTAGCCTCACCAAAAGATTTGGGAGCAGTAAAACCTTCTTTTGACCACTATTGCAAGTAGGGTCATCCTCCATCTTTCACTTCATTGGAGGATGTGAGATCCCCATAGATGAAGAAAAAGGCAAGGGGGAAAAGGAGAAAATCATGTCAAACACCAATGAGGTGTTCGAAATGTCCACAATTTTTGAAAAGGGTGGGATGTTTGGAAGGAACATCATAAGGGGA
Source organism: Sequoia sempervirens (assembly GCA_007258455.2). Classification (NCBI taxonomy): domain Eukaryota; kingdom Viridiplantae; phylum Streptophyta; class Pinopsida; order Cupressales; family Cupressaceae; genus Sequoia; species Sequoia sempervirens. Next base: position 1,004,788,105 of record VDFB02271358.1, read on the forward strand.
GGCTCAGCTAAAGGAGCAATGAGTACTTGCACCCTCTTTGGTTGAGGATCATTCACGCTTGTAGGGGGAGCTAGAAGAAAGATTGAGGCAGAGAGAACTAAAGTAGAAGAGGAAAAAGGGGAGGACATAGTAGAAGATGTTGAAGCAGGAGTTACTGAATCCCCTTCCTTCTTTTGCAAGGCTGCTTGCTTTGCAGTTAGAGCCTTCCTCTGATGCTTGCACTCACATGCAAGGTAGTTTCTATGGATTTGGAGGCTAGAGGTTGCAACCTGAGAAGGGATGGAAGACTCATGTTCAACAATCAGAGTATCCATCACATTCATTTCCAGTGGAGGGAGTGACTCTTAGATAGGAAAAAGAGGAAGAGATGGAGAGGTAGACACAACAACAATAGGGGGAGCAGGCTCAAGCGCCTCAATAGTGGGCCTCTTCCCATTCACTACCTTAGGGGTAGGAGTAGTAGGAGGCCACAGAGGCTGAGATGCAAAAGATACTCCATGGGAACCATTTCTGTTACCATATAGAATAGGTTGAGGCACAGTGGGTAATATGGGAAGTTCAAGTGCCTAATGCTTTACCTTCTACCAAGCGAGCACCATTGAACTTCCTAGCAAGCGCATAGGGGTGAAATTCAATGGCACCATAGTAGGGGGAGAGGAAGCAATAGGTGGAACTACGGAGGAAGAAGAAGAGGAGCCTTGATTGGAATTCTCCTTAATTTTTTGAGTGGTACAGGAAACCTCATGTTGTGTCATCATGGAATCCCTATGTGAAATAACATAGGGAGAAGGAGGGTAGGTCACCTTTGGTGCTATGCCCCCATTCTTATACTTCACATAAGTTTTATACAATAGGTTTGTTTTGGGAGGGAGTAGATCTACAAGGGCAGGCCAAAAGTCATCAAGTGAGTAGCCCCCACATACAATCATCGATTTGTAACCGATGTCATGGACTACATGCATATAACACTCATGATAGAGCTTCAAGTACTTATTGATTACTGAGGGAACTACATTCATGGTGAACCATAGATTTTTGCGAATGAGGTTTATAGGCTTCTCTTGCACTTTGAGGATGTTTCACCTAAAAGGAGGGAGATAAACCTCACTAAAAATCAATGTGTTTCACTCAATCTAATGTATGTATAATATGATTAAGACTAAATGAGATGATCTAAATGCAACTAAGTAATTCTATTGACTAATTATGAATGAAAAACCTAAGAAATATGCAATGTTTGAAAACACAATGTGATATGCAAGCATGAACTAAAAGATGAACAAATGCAAAACATAAATCAAGAAGGTTGAATCAAAGTGCACCTAGGAAGTGAATGATGAATCTGGAGTGATTTGAATGTTAACAAAAAATATTAAAATCACTAGTGGGACTCATTCGCCAGTGATGGTGAATTAGTCCTACTTTTAAAAATAAATAAAACATTTAAAATTTTAAATACAATTTAATCTAACATTAAAATAAACAATCATTTCCATCATTTAAATAAAATAAAGCATAGCTTATAAAATACCAACATTAATAAAATACGACATAACACAACCACAAACCACAATAATGACAACTACAAAAATGTACAATACCAATCAAACAAGATGGTCTGACATCATGGGATAGGATGACTTCCAAGTCATCTTTGTTTCAACATTACATCATTGGATTATTGGTGCTCGCCCTGTCCTACCGAAGTAGGTGGAATCAAGACTATGTACCTGCAATCCCTGCATATAAACAAAGTCGTGTACATGTGCATACATATATAAAATCAAAGCATTGTATTGTGAGAAGGAATCGCAATGTAGAAGGGCACCCGCGAACGAGTGGTGCTACACTGTCCTTCATCACATCTATCTAAACAATATAATATAACTGATAAATTAATCATTTCTAAACTAACAAATCATATCATAACATAATTTACTAAATTAATGCATCGCAGTGTTACTAAAATCAAACTAATATCACCAACCACAATATCATATCAATAACCATGTCCTCAAATGTATATGCATAAACAACAAGGTCTACTAACCAAACCAAACAATAATAGTCTCATCATAGTATCAAAGTACCAAATCAAAACATAGAAAAACAAATCTAAACAGTAACAGGAGGGGTATTACATCCTCCCCCCCATAAATTCAGCTTACTCCTGGAAGCCGGCAAACAAAAGAAAATAAGATTCCCTAATACGGGAGGCATCCTCACACACCAAATCGGTGAACTAGTCACCATCACAAACCAGTATCACACTAACACATAAGAGGAACAAATAGTAGCAAAGAATATTAGTAACATGGGGGTATTACACAACATAAGAAGCACTACATTAGTCTCCTATATCGTAGCATTCTTAAGGGCTCCCGAGTCAGTTGCATGTCTGCTACCTATAGTCTCCACATCTGTGCTCTGATCCTGGCAATCATCAACTACTTCAATTGCTCTGTGGATCCAACCTGCATCATCCCCTGTTGGCTCTATGACTGTCAGTCTCTGAGTGAATTTAGGTGTGCTCCTCTGAGAACATTGCCTAGCTACATGACCCTGCTGGCCACAAGAAAAACATCCTGCATTACTGCCATTTCTTCTACCTCGAGGAGGTGCACCATCCTGTCAAAGTTGGCCCCTACTAGCTATAGTCTAAGTGCTCCAAGTTGACTGGTCAAGCCAATAAAGTTGGGCTCACAACCAACTCTAGATTCTCCTAAACAAAAGACGCCCACCACTTCAGACACCAATCATCCAAGTCTCATCCTCCAAACCACCACTATGACTATGGAAGGTAGGAGAACATTCCCTTAAGAGATCCATTATAAGTCTTACTACAACTGAAACACCTCTTCTCCTACGGAACCTTTCTCTTTCCCTTGCCATTTGTTGATTTCTCTCCTATCTTGGGCCAAGTCGGTTAAGAATTTCCTCAAGAAAGGAGTGTAATTGAGGGCTTAGATGTTCTTCATGACCACCCTCATGGATATTAAAAAAAAGAGTGCTCTGATGACCACCCCTATCAAGATCGTGACCTCTAGGCATCGTCCTACAACACCATCGAAGAACAAGTTCCAAATATAAGATGAGAACAATAGAAGGGAAGTAAATAAAATCTCAAGAATCTAAGTACAATATCCATGCATTATTCACATACAAATGAATTCACATCACTGGGAATCACATAATGAGGCTACAGAAGGGTTCATCTAGACACCGAAAAGCAACATACTAATCCACAATACATAATCCATGAGCCAAGAGCTAAAAACCATCTCACATAAACCATACCTCACACTTAGTGGCTTGATGGTGTTAGGCCACACACACATGGCGAGACCATCCAAACAAGACCACTATGACCCATCTCTTATTGTACAAGGTGGTTAGCCTCCAAGAGATAGTCATCACACATAGGTGGGTAGTGGGTCCTAGCTATAAAATAGCCTCACATACCCCCATCCTCAAGGTTCCCTATGTCTACTTCCTCGTATAAACTCACCAAGTCCGCCTCATACGTCCTTGGAGAGGAATCATAATACGACACATGGCCGACCTCAAAAACAACAAGGATAAACTAGTTTAGCTACCAACGTCATAAAACAAACATCAAATAAGATTCAATTTCAATAGTAAAGCAAGAAATGTGCGCAATGTCAACACTAAATCAAATGTAACCACGAGGGCTACGAGAGAATAAGTCACAAAGTGTGGCTAAACCATTACAATCAAACATAAATAAAATGTCAGCATTCAAGGTCAATTGAGAATCATCTACAATCATATAGAAAGTCCTCAATCTTCAAAATTGCACAATACAACACTGTGTGACTAGATACTAGCCACCAAACGAGGAAGGAGGGAACATCATCTGGCTATAACAATAGCCCTCATGTGGTGCAGAGTGAGCATGCCATCCACATGACCCAGATTGTGCTCCTCGACAACACCCTACCTCACTTCATCACACAACATGGTCATACGCCAACCGGAGAAGGCATGCACTGACGTATGTCGCATGGCGGTGTGTTTGTGGCTCCGCGGAAGTAGGCACGTGCAGAAACACCCCACATAGTGATACCTCATAGAGAAGGCACACATAGGTACTCGATGTCACTAGAGGTATACATGGAAAGGGCATACCCATATGCTAACCGACCCAAACACTGTCAAAAGAAAACATGAGTATCCCTCTACAAGTGTGTGAGGCCCCATTACACTCATCACACAAGTAGGCTATCATAACACAATCTCATAGTGCTCCTTCACATGTCTATGCACATGGCATCGTGTCCTCGAGCCCAGCTCACTACCATCAGCAACACATCATCATCACCAACACTGTGTTGGAACATCAGTGGGGTGTGGCATCGTATCCATTGCATCATGTTGGAACATGTGCAAATACGATGTATGCAATACATATATGAGCATATCAATATGGGGCTACTCTAGCTTCACCTCTCATACAGGTGAGGTTGACTCACTAATGCAAAGTCAACGTCCCTATGGACGGGTAGGCATAAACTAACAATCCAATGCTGCTATACTCAAAATTGTGGGGTTTAGGCTAGCACTTATGGATCAAGTACCCTGATCCATCATAAGGTGAAGTAGTGAGTACATTTCCTTGGGATCGGTTGAGTTAAGACTACTCTGCGTCACAATATGGATACGCTACACACTCCGCCCAAGGAACTTTGTGGCTGCTACTACCCCTTCACAGATTGAGGGACTAGAGAACCAAAAGAAAAGAATCCATGAAACTAGCATTTGGCTACTCTTATATGTATAGATTTTCAACCACATGTGGGTTGGCCCTCAATCAGGTAACAAACATACAAACACACATAATGGTATGGTTAATCCCACACCAAATACAACATATTCAGAATGGATGGGTACACTGTATCTCCATCCTAAGACCTATGGGTTATGGGCCCGCAAAGCAAGTACGGGGTATTCAAAACACTCAACCGATGCACAGTTACTGGTTTCTCACATTTACAAGGGAAGTACAATTACATACATAATTCCACAAGTACACTTACTTTCCAACAACTATGCGGTTCAAATCTTTACATCATTTCCACAATCCAACATGATCATCGTGATCACTTAAGAATTTCACTTAACAAATTCACTAGGACAACATAATGGGCTCATATGAAACCATAGTGCCCAGTATATGAACCTAGTGCTCTAATACCAATGTTGTAATGCCCGCCGTGCAAACCCCAGAGAACAAACATTACAAAAAAAAAATTAATAACATAAAGTAAACATGCAATTTAGCATTAAATACATTTACATTGCACATTATCAACTTCACGTTACTTTCTCTGGGGCACGCAAGGTCACATCGCAATACAACTAACAACAAAGTAAAAGATAATTATTAAACAACTAGACCAATTTATATTACAATAACCATTAATAAAAGTACATCCATAAACCAAGAGTGAAAGTATCACTACATGATTATAAAAAATATCTCACAATAATGTTACAAAAGTCCCTAACTATTACATCATCAGTTATACAATACATTACATGATTTGATGAATGAATTACAATTACAATTCCCAAACATGTGGGATGATACAAAGTACAATAATATTTGAATTACAAATGATCCACTAGAACAAACTCCAACTGAAGGAATGCTGCAAACAAAGAATGCTGATGGGGAACCCAATGGGTGCGGAGCACATTCCACCCAACCATGTGAATTATGAATAACTCACCCCCTGTGCTCAGAGGTGACAAGGAAGTTAACTCGACCATGATTATCAAACCGACTCCATGAACAACATAGTACAAATACAATTACAACTCAAGGTTACAATGACATAGACCACACCATTCATGAGTCAAGAAATAAGATAAAGATAAGAAACTCGCCCCAATTAATCAAAGCAATGACAATTAAACAAGTCCAAAGAACATTCATAAATCATTCTCAAAAGAATCTGAAACACATTAAGCATACCACTCCCAAAACACATTTCCAAATAAATTTGAAACAATAAATAGAACATGATTCCATATAAATCTGAAACAACAATTTAGTACACAATTCCAGAGGCAACAAGAAACAAGGCAAACAGGTGTCTAGTGGAGAGTGTCATTGCATAGCTCTCATGGGATCTCCTGGCCCTTCCTCCAACTGAGGCGATGTCCCCCACGAAGAGCCACTCTCCCTAAGACCCCTAACATAACACAAGTATAGGCAAGGGTTGTACTATAATGAATAAAGCATAAAACTCAAAAGAAGAACATGCGAGGAAAATCCATCTCACAATAACTTATAATCACAACGTCCACAATCTCATACAACCCTTCCAAATAATAACACCAATAAGTTTATCTCCAAAAGTATAACCAAACAAAGAGAACATTAAAAGATTAAAACACGCCTCTGGAAAGCAAGGGTTCACAACACTAAAATTGACTCATAATTACAACAGAGTTCCCACATCGAGAAAGAAGTCGTCAACAATAGAATGGAAAAATAAATAAGCTCCTAAAGTTTTACATTAAAACAACGTACTTAGCAATACATTTTTTTCCTATCACAATTCTAATTAAACGTCCAATTTATTTGTATTTACAATCCATTTTTTTAAAATAATAAGTCAATGAACCAAAAATTGCATAAAATAAACATTATAAGAACTCATTATATATATACACATCATATATATATATATATATATATTCACACCATAAAAAAAATTCTAAAACAAATAATAATATATTTGCTCATAACAATAAATAAAATAAAATAAAAATAAAAACAGAATGTAATTATATATATAAATATATATATATATATATATATATATATATATAATTTAAAAAAAAAATAGAAACAAGTGGCTGCTGTATGGGGACTGCGCAGTAGTCCCCACAGCCTGCTGTACGCAGCAGTCCATACGGACTACTGCGCACAGCAGTCTGTGTGGACTGTTGTGCAGTCCGCAGCCCCTATGGGTAGGGGGGAAGGTACAACACTGCCGTCCCTCCCTCCTTCCCATAAAATCATATTAAGTGAAACTTAATTTTCATTTGACCAATTCATGGATTTTTTGAATTTAACATAAATTCGGCTCAAACAGAACATAAATTTATTTTATAAGTGGCTGGTATGGTACAGTTCGCAGTAGCAAAATATTTAAATGGATATATATATATATATATATATATATATATTCATTATACATTACTGTGAAAGTATACTCCAATAATAAATAAAATATTTACCAAACTGAGCAATAGTATATTCATAAAATAAATACATGGTTGTTGCAATATATTCACAAAATAAAGAAATATATATATATATATATATATATATATATATATATATATATATATATATATATATATATATATATATATATATATATATATATATATATATATATATATATATTCGCAATATAGATTTTAATCCAGATGGGAATTTATTTTCCCCAAATGCAGTTATAAGGAACAATTAGAACATGCTTCTAAAATTTAAATAATAGATTCTTATTTTCATATCAATATAGATAAATTGGTCATTCTAGAAGATGTAGATTTTGTTTGACAAACTGAATCAAACAATAACTTTTAGAAAACTAATTTGATCTCTTTCAGTAAGTTTCTATTCAAACAAAAGCTTTCCTCACACAAGCCATATTTAATTTTTTTTTTCTCTGAAACAGAAAACTGAAGGAGAAAACAAGTGGAACCTGGAGTCCTGCGCTCTCGAGAATCTGATGAAGCCTGCTTGATCCCGCTGCCTCTACGAAGAGCCTCTAGTTCCTGCTTTGAAAACCGTTTCCAGTATACCATACTCGAATTCAAATCTCAACCTTTGTTCAGAAGGCTCTCTCCAGAATAACACTAGTAACAGATACAAAATCCCTTTCTAAAAACTCTCCTCAAAACATAGCAAAAGATTGAAATATCTTTCCCCAAAAACTTCAGAAGACTCAACAGTACAGAATAATTAACTTGCACAACTTTTGTCTTAGCAATCCTTTTTGTCTCCAAAATACCCACAAATTTTCAATTAAATAAAAGATATTACCCATTTCTTCCAAAAGCTCTAAAAACCCATAATAAAAGAAATTATTTTTTTTTTAAAGCAAGCTTTTCAAATCTGAGTTCTCATTCGTTCTCACAATATTTTCATTCTTTTATTTATTTATTTTTCTATTTTCAATACTTTTTGTTTTAATTTCCATTTTTACAACTTTACTTGCAACGCACATTATCTAATTAATTTAAATAATTTATTCTAACAATTATCCTCAACAAGATAATTAATTAAAATAATAAAACACAATTTAATATTTTAATTATCATTTAATAAACTCAAGACTTTTAAAAATAAATAAAACATTTAAAAATTTAAATACAATTTAATCTAACATTAAAATAAACAATCATTTCCATCATTTAAATAAAATAAATCATAGCTTATAAAATACCAACATAAATAAAATACGACATAACACAACCACAAACCACAATAACGACAATTACAAAAACATACAATACCAATCACACAAGACAGTCTGACATCATGGGACGGGATGACTTCCAAGTCATCTCTATTTCAACATTATACCATTGGATTATTGGTGCTCACCCTGTCCTGTTGAAGCAGGTGGAATCGAGACTATGTACCTGCAATCCCTGCATACAAACAAAGTCGTGTACATGTGCATACATATATTAAATCAAAGCATTGTATTGTGAGAAGAAATCGCAGCGTAGTAGGGCACCCGCGAACGAGTGGTGCTACACTGTCCTTCATCACATCTATCCAAACAATATAATATAACCAATAAATTAATCATTTATAAACTAACAAATCATATCATAACATAATTTACTAAATTAATGCATCACAATGTTACTAAAATCAAACTAATATCACCAACCACAATATCATATCAATAACCATGTCCTCAAATGTATAGGCATAAACAACAAGGTCTACTAACCAAATGAAACAATAACAGTCTCATCATAGTATCAAAGTACCAAATCAAAACATAGAAGAAAAAAATCTAAACAGTAACAAGAGGGGTATTACATCCCCCACTTGTGATGAAGCTACTTTACCCTTGGATTAACATATTACAAGCTCTCTTTATAGGGTAGATAATATATGTATTGGAGTGAATTTGCATCCCTTATGCAAATTTCCCTTTTTTCCCTTCCCCACTTTAGAAAACCAAGTTTGCAGGCTTAATTCCACTTAAGCGCGCTGCTGGCATCCCATGTGGCACATGTTTTGAATATTGATGGAGGTGTTTCTATCACGAATGCTCACACAACACATAGACATTTGTACAGTGCAGTTACATCCCTAGCAGATTCCTACAGTTGAGCCTGCAAAGGTGTTACACTTCTCATTGGGGGTCAATTTGTAACGCCCTCTTCAACCAACTAACCCAAATATGGCCATTTTTCTCCATGTTCTCTTGAAATTCACTCCTTCAACAAGAATTTCACATTCTTCACATCCTCTAAGCTTCCAATTGAGCTTTTTCACAACTTTGAACATTCAACTTCACACTCTTGCACTCACTCTCAAGCTTTCTAGCAGCACTCTTGCACATCATTGCAACAAATACATCACTCCATCACTTCGGTAGAGAAAGTTAGGGACAAAACACCATTTTAGTAAAGGATCAATTACTCTCATTTTCTCCCCCATGTAGCCTTGAGTGCTCTTGGTGGAGGTGGTAAGTTACCTTTCCTCTCCTCTATCACTTGGTTGAGTTGGCACATTTACTATTTTGTAGTACTTTTGTGCTCTTTACTACATTGTTTTCTTTATCTCGCTTTTCCTGGATGTCTGTGGAGGTAGAAACACCTAAATGGGGGTCTGACTGAGGTAGGCCCCTATATAGCCACCCAACATTTTCCTTCTCTTTGTGTGTAGGTGAGTGTGCTTTTGAGGAGCTAGCTAGTGAATATGCTCTTCTACAAAATTATCTTCATCATCCTAGCTTTGGTATGGGAATGTGCAGGATCATGATGGGCCACAAAATGGCAATATGTAAGTGATATGATGGGTATGTGCAGGATCATAATGGAAAAAATAGGCCCTTAAGTGGCAAAAAATTTAGAAAAATTAGAGTTAGGCAACTTGACGTAAAATTTTGAATAAGTTATCTATATCATTTCAAAAATATGTAAGAATAGAATTTGCAGAAAATTGAATGTAATTTCTAAACTACTAGGTTTATTTAAAAATAAAAAATATATATTTGATGAAAATTTTAAATTTCAATGCAGTAGTACTTAAATTTCAGGGAAAAAATAAGTAGGTGTCTGTCTGACCACCCTAACCACAATAAAATGATAATATTTTAGATATAAGTAGAGGACTCGTGTCCGAATGTGAGGGATATTTTTTTGTAATTTTTTTCCAAGTAAATAATTAATTATGAACTTTTTATTACAACTTTAAAAAAATATAAAAACTTGTATGTCTGACCACCTTAACTTGGTCAAAACTTCATGAAATTCAATTTTTTTTTAATCCTATAGTATGTGAAGTATAGAATGTGATGCATGCTTTGAATTCAACAAATTTGATACCTTTTGAAAAATATAGATATTTTTCAATTAACCTATCAATCAAGACTTTAGTCATAATTCAAATAGAAAATGAATAATAATTATTTATTAAATTCAAAGTAAATCATAATTTATATTGGTGGAAATATGAGAATATCCTTAAAAAACCCTTTTCATTTCATCAATTTTGGGTTAAAAAAAAGTCATCAGCCACATACCCATGCATACTGCCATTTTTTTGGCCCATCATGATCCTCCACATACCCTGATGGCCCATGTGGCTGACGACATTTTTTTACCCAAAATTTATGAAATGAAAAAAAAAATTTAAGGGAGATTCTCAAATTTTCACAAATATAAATTATTCTTTACTTTGAATTTAATAAATTATTATTATTCATTTTCTATTTGAATTACGACTAAAGTCCTGATTGATAGGCTGATTGAAAAACATCTATAACTTTCAAATGTATCGCATTTTTAATCTAAAACATGTGTGCATTCTATGCTTCACATACTATAGAATAAAACATATATTGAATTTCATGAAGTTGAAAAGTAAAATGATCAACTATATGAGTTTTTATATTTTCTAAAATTTGTAATAAAAATTCATAATTAATTATTTACTAGAAAAAATACAAAAATATATGCATCCATCCGAGGACATGAGTCCCTCTACTATATCTAAAATCTTATAAAAAAATATTATCATTTTATTGTGGTTAGGGTGGTCAGACAGACACCTACTTATTTTTTCCCTGAAATTTAAGTACTACTGCATTAAAATTTTAAATTTTCACCAAATAGATTTATTTATTTTTTGAATAAACATGGTAGTTTAGAAACTAAATTCAATTTGCTACAGATTATATTCTTACGTATTTTTGAAATGATATAGATAACTTATTCAAATTGCTATGTCAAGTTGCCTAACTCTGATTTCTTTGAATTTTTGCCACTTAAGGGCCTATTTTTTCTATGATGATCTTGCACATACCCGTATATTTGCTTTATCACATTTGTTTGTGATTCTCATGTTTCATAGTGTTGTTTTGTTCCTTTATAAGTTGTTAGCTAGGTTGTTAGCTTGTTTTCTAATAGTTCACATTGTACTTTTTGTCCTTTGGTCGTAGAGACGCCTGTGCACTGCACGGTCGTCCCAAAACTACACTCTCATCCTTGGATAGAGAGCTATCTAAGATATAGTGTTAAGCTCGAAAACTAGCTCGCCTAGCCTCATTTCAAATCTCAGGATTATAGAGTGGTTGGAAGACTTTATAGTCCTCATCATTCTCGTCCTCATATCCTAACACCCCATTTAGCTGAGGTAAGTTAGGGCAAACTTCTGCATCTTGGCCCTTGATGACCTAGGGACTTGCACATGGTGGTCCCCCTCTCTTATATTTTTGGTAGACCTAACATGAACCAACATCTATTCATTTGTTTGTCCTGAGGCCTCTCCCATGTACTTCATGACTGTTGTGTTCCCAAGTGTTGTGAAGGCTTATGAGCATCACAACCCAGTCCACAACTTTTAAGTATAATTTTAGGAGAAGTGTACAAAACTTCCCAATGGAAAGGATGAAGGTCTATATTGGGTTATCTATAGGCCTTTTCTCTAGTCTTGTTGTTAGTGTAGCTACACATGAGTAGTTGTCGAGGAATGAGATGTGATTTGTTGACTAAACCGATCATGTTCCCACTCCCCCTACATCTCCTACACCATCATTGGTAGACTAGCATGAGGTCATTCAAATCCCTGTAGAATATGTCTCTTCCCTCGCTAAAGGGTTAGGTGACTTAGAAAATCACTTGGAAATAAATCTGAAGATGGCTAGAGTCACTCGAGTTGTTAGCGAGTTAAAACACATGATGGGTAAAGATCAAACAAGCATAAAACTTCTTACTACCCTCCTCAATCTTGCCAAAGTGCGCGCTCCTTCGAAGAATCCTAGCTTTGCACAAGGAGTCACTTTCAAAGAGCACTAAGGATAGTTAGGAGTATCGATGCCTCCCACATCCATTTATATGGCTGACACAGTCCCTTCTATCAGTATCTCTACTGTCTCTGAACAACTCAAAACTATCAAAGTAAACAAGGTCCCCTTGGGCTTTAGCTTCACCCCCCTGTCACCTCTAGTGGTGGAAGTTTTAGTGAGATGAGTGGTGGGGGCTTTGGTAGTGGTGGTGGATTTGGTAGCAAAGGTGGTGCTAGTGGAGGTGGCTCTAGTGGAGGTCGTAGTGGTGGTTCCAATAGAGGCCCTACTGGTAATAGTTCTGATAGAAGTTACACCAGTGGCAGCTCTGGAGGTGGCCTTGGCGATGGTTCTAGAGGAGGTTCCTCTGGCCCTCTATCTTCTAATGACCCCATTTTGAACACTCTTCTCTAGAATATGACTAAGATGCAAAGCCAGTTAGCTAGTCTTTCCCAAGCCTCTACCCAACCTATCTTCCAACCCTTCTTCTGACACAATCCACTATCGGTTGTGATCTTAAACAATCCTTTCCCTCAAGGAATGGAGATCCCTAAATTTGAAAAGTATGGTGGTAAAGGTGATCTAAAGATGCATGTTTCCACCTTTAATGCCCTGTGCATAGACTTATTCCATCATGACACATCAATGGCCAAATTGTTTCCCCAATCTCTCAAGGATACAACACTCGAGTGGTATTGTACCTTGCTTGACAATTCCATTTTCTCATTTGACCAACTTGTAAATAAATTCCTTAGAAAGTTTCAAGCAAACATCAGGCCAAAGATGACCTTTTCAAATCTCATCTAATGTAAACAAGGAGATAATGAAAAAATCACTAGGTAAGTGCAAGAAGTTGAGTCCACTTTTAGTGGAAGTGTCATTTTTTAGCTTTAAAATAGGTAGTCATTCATTTTTTAGAATAGGTACCCATTATAAAGTGGGTACTCATTCCAAAAGGTTTGAAAATCACAATCCATGTTTCTTATTTGTATTTAGGCTTAGAAAATGTATGGTAACCCAACCCTTAGCCTTAGACCTACAAGTACAAGGTCATAACAATATCGAGAGAAAAAATTGAATATGTCAATATGGTTGACGGGGTTTTTCTTAGAATTATTTTATGAAATTAAAACCCATTTTAGATGAGATTGTCTAGTTTATAAAAATTAAATTTTTTTCCAATTGGATTATTTTTTAATTTTCAATTAATTTTTTATGAAATAGGTCCATAAATTGAATTATTAGGGTTTTAGTTTTTAATAACTTTTTTATTAAAAACTTTTTTGGATTTTTTTTTTACCAAAACATACTTCAGACAATTATTTTCAATTTTAACAAAAAAACCATTAAAAAATGATAATTTTAGGTCAGCTTATGTGTGACGTACACGACAATTTTTCAAAACACCAAATATGGCCAATAAAAAATTAGAAAAAGAAAAATATTCCAATAAAAAATACAAAAAAATAGGGAAAACGTGCTTAATTAAATTAAAAATATTTTCACAAAAGGATTTAGAAAAATATGATTATTTAGGCCAAAATATGGATGATGTACACATGCATGGTAGTGTAAAAAAAAGTGACTTTTAAACAATGGTTTTTAGAAATGCCTATTGAAAATCAATTTGTATCATTTGGGTATTAACATAAATTACATATTTGGAAACTAGACTCCGAGTACTACATTTTGCGAATAGTGACTTTTTTCAAGTTTCCATCTCTAAGTGCTTTAAATTTTAAGGTCAAATGTGACAAATTCTGAAAATCAAGGAAAACACTTCCACTATTTGGCCAAAAAGTGGACTCAACTTCTTGCCAACACCCCATTGACGTCATAGTGCGCTACCAAGTGCTCCTTTCACAAATATCATATCAACTGCCTAATTTTGACATGAATAAGGTATTCATAGGGAACTTACAAAGGCCTTGGCAAGAGTTCACCCTTATGAAATACTCTTCTTTCACACACTTGTGTGTAGCTTTACGGGAGTACCAACAGATAGTTGTTCAATTCGGGGGATCCTCCTCGCGCTCTCGTTCTAAGGGAAAGTCCATCATATCAATCTATGGGAAAGGTAAGGCCATTACAAATGTAGTTTCTCCTATTAATAACAATGGCCTCGGGCATAATAGAAAATTCACAAAGTTATTGAAATCTTATTCTTCTATATTATAAAAGCTATTGAAGGATAAGATCATAACCTTACCAAATCCTAAGCCTATTAAGGAGCCTTACCCTAATTGGTATGTGTTGTTCCCTTAGCACACACGCCCTGTTCGGAATGGGGACCCTCTTTTCTTTCGCCTTGTCGGGTTGTTTTTGTCATTGCCTCATTTTGCATGCCTTCTTTTTGATGTCTCAGATGGTCGATGTTGCTTCAAAGTCCCATCATAAATTGACTATGCCTCCCCTTTTTGGTTTTGTTGCGTTTCGGTGCCTTGTGGGCTCCCTCTAGTAATTTGGTCCTGCCAACGGCCCCAGGCCCTGCTGGGCCTGGCCGTTTAGAATTATGTCTCTAGGTTTCCCTGTTGGATCTGTCGTTCCCGCCGATAATGTCTCTGCGTCTTTCCAGACCTCGGGGTCCGAGCCTCCTTCCACCGTCTACAAACTTGTTGAAATTGTTCGAATGGCGCCCCGCTCTCTAGGTCCCGGACCTCAGAGGTCCACCTCCAGGGTTCCGTCTATGTTTCGCCGTTCGCCACGGCGGACTCCCTGCGGCACCCCGTCCTCTGGGTCCCGCCGGCTTTTTCACCATCTGAATTATGTAACCTGCCTGCCATCAGTCGCTCTGGGCCCGGCTGTCCAGAATTCCGAGGCCGCGATTCTGTGACGATCCCACCATCCCTAACGGTGGATCTCTAGAGGCTTCCCACCCTCCGGGCCCCGAACCACTTCCCGCCGTCGCTATTCAACCAACATGAAAACTTAAAAAGGTCATTGTCTTGTGCCTCCCTAGCCGCTGGGCCCTGGCTTTCCCGCCGCCATCGCCGACCTATTTTCAAATCCACCCACTTTTTTTGCCACCATACCTGCAATAAATACGATCATTCATGGCAGTTGGGGGTATAAAATGCCCAATCTGGCCAGTCATTTTCACAAATAGGATTGCATCGAATTGGACAAACTACCATTTGGAGCCCACTGTCTTTGGCATCGTCTCAACCATCGCCCTC
This sequence comes from Sequoia sempervirens, assembly GCA_007258455.2. Taxonomy (NCBI): domain Eukaryota; kingdom Viridiplantae; phylum Streptophyta; class Pinopsida; order Cupressales; family Cupressaceae; genus Sequoia; species Sequoia sempervirens. Next base: position 1,004,803,856 of record VDFB02271358.1, read on the forward strand.
AATGTCATTTCGTCGACCGTTGGTGGATCCTACGTCTCGCCACTTAGCGTGTTTGAGGTAGGCTATCTGTTTTCCCTCCCGAGTGTCATTTTTGTGATTTTGAAAGGTTTAAATCAATGAACAAATCACTAGGACGGCATAAAGTGACAGAACACAAATTTGTGCACCAAACCCATGTGCTAAAAAATTGAGGAACCTTCTATAAATGCCTTCCCCGCCAAACCGGGACATTTCCTGTCCTCGGTCATTCTTCACATAGGGAGATTGTCTCCCTCGGCCCCGAGATCGTGCTTTGTCATCTGATAAACTTTCAACGAACCCTACCGCAAGCGGCGATTCTTCCCTTCAGGCCCGGCCCGTCGGACTTCTGTCCTTGGAATTCCATTCGCGCTCCGCCATGTCAAACTTTAAGCTAAGCATGAGTCCTTTTGTCCTCTCAGGCCCAAGACCCCGGAGTTCTGCCTCTGGGATTCCCCAAGTTGTTTGCTGTCGTCCACTGCGAACATCACTCAACATCCCGCCCTGCAGACTTCGTCTCTCTATTCGCTGTTAACCTCGCGATTTAACTTGCGTTGTCATTTCGGCCTTCGGGTTCCGGTGTCCAGGTTTCCTTGCTCCAGTTTCCGCCATCCCCCATGGCGGAGTCCTTCGGCCTCTCCGCGCTCCGGACCCCAACCCTTGCCCGTCGTTGGCCTCTCTTTTGGATGTCGGCGGCCCTTTGGTCCTCCGAGCCCCAGTACTCGGACTTCTATTCTCGAAAGTCCACCGCTCTATCGCCATCGGGGAAATTTCCCCTCGTCCTTCCGATCGTCGGGCCCTGAAGCACTGTCTACTATAGGATCTCCCCCAACCTCTGAACTACCTTCTGCTCACCAGGCTCCGTACCCGGGACTCCCGTCCCCGCCTGCCATTGCTTACAAAAAATACTGCCTGGCATCCTGACCTGGGGGTTCCGCCATGCCGATTGCTGCCCGATTCAAAGCGTAAAACCCTACCGCTGGGCTCCTACTCCAAGACTTCCTCTCCTGGACTTTCGCCCGGTGTTGGCCATCTCAAACGGCGAAGTTCGTGCGTCTTTCCAGTGCCGCTGGCTCCAGCCCTCGAAAATGAAATAGCACATGACGTCCGCCCTTTGCCCCTCTAGACCCCAGACCCCAGACTTCCATCCTTGGATTTCCATCAACTATCTGCCCCTCCAAACTGCCATCTCCCGACAGCTTTCCAGCCTAAGACTTCTGAGCCCCGTTAAATCGATCCAAACGAGCCCAAATCTAGAATCCAACTTTGACCCACATCTTGAATTTTGGTCCTTTTCATCATGAACTTCTTAACATATTTAAATTTGACCAAAGAAATTCTTTGGGGGCCTTCCGCTATGTTTTCCCTTCCAGACAGCATTCCTGCCAGGGAAGTCTGGCCCTCCGGGCCCAGATTGTCCAAATGCCTTAAACCAAAAATCAATAACATCTTGAGATGAAAGTTCATGATATGCTTGATTGACTAGTTGAAATAGATGTTATTTTCAAGATACAGACTAACATGAATGCTTTTGATCATCTGTTATACTGACTTTGTCCTTGCTTGCAGAATATATGGAATCAGTTGTAGGAACTTCAGGGGCATCCGCTGAAGGGGACAAGGGTAACAAGTCAGGAAGGACCCCTAGAGGGAAGGAAGACAAACACCAAATGAAGTATCAATTTTAGGGCGAGCTGCTCCACTCAAAGGTCACAACCGACTGGAAGGAAATCACAGACACCAACATTGGCCAAGTGGATATTGATGAATTCACGCAAAGGGTCAGGGTCAACTCGACGACAAAGAATGCCAGATTGATAAGGAAGGGTGGAATAGATAAGGCCACCGGATTCCCCCATCCCTTGTAGCACCCGAATTGGTCATGGCTTGCCGAGAAGCCTACCAAACCGATACTAGAACAATTGTTGATAAGGAGGGCAACATTCTTGCTGACATGTCACCTGAGCGGATCACCAAGACCTTTCATATCCCTACATTCCAACAAATGGAGGTCCCCACATTAGAAGAATGCCAGGCGGCATGGGATGATAATCCGATAGGGTGCAAGAAGTCAATAAACCTACATTAGGTCAAAGAAAAATGGGGTAGTGCTGCGAAAGTTCCCCAGGAACTCTTCTGTAGCAATTTCCATGAGGATTGCCACGACCTAGTAACCATGTTGAGCAGGGTTATGGGTCTTCCAACGGCCGCCTACTTTCAGGAATGGATGGCCTATTTCATTGAACAGATCCTGCATGGAAACGAGGATGTCACAACAAAGGTTTCGTTCTATTGGGGAGGAATCATAAGCAACTACTTCCATGAGCAGTTTGTCAACGTAAAAAAGAGTTCCAAATTTTATATGACCTCCTACCTTGTATATTCCCTGGCAGATCGAAGACAGTACAACAGGTTGTTTGTGGCACCCGATCAGGGGCAAAAGTGAGGGCTAAAGGCCTATGATAAATATCCGTAGCTCCAGTACCACAACTTCAAGAGAGATTACTACAGGGTCAATGACGCCTTCATTGGCCACATCATTAGGTTGATTGTTGGAGACTTCGAGAGGAGGGTCTCCCACAGCGCCAGGGTGCTTCTGAAGCAATATGCTTTTCTTTTTATCCAATATCCAAAGTTCACGTACATCCGGGCTCACGGCTTCACTGAAAGGCTGAATAGATTGCCTCGCTACCCCAACAATAGAATCATCCTCCTGGAGCTCTCTCAGAAATTTTAGCACCTATAAACGATTTTCAGCAACAAACATATAGCAGGGATCTCCTATCCCATGACCCTTGGCCAGGGCATGTACCGATTACAGACCTCCCAATGTGCCAGTAACTCCGAGAAGGAGCTGAAGGAGTACCATTTCGAACTGCACACCGCTCGCCCATGGATGGACCCGCATGGCCATGTCAGGAAGGCGCTGGGGTCAACATATGCCCACCTCCATCACATTGAGTATTTATGGGCCAATTGCCAAGATGAAAAAGAAGTGTGCGCAAGGCACTACATGCACATGACTATGCAGTTCTTGAGAAAAGTGCAACCATTTCTAGTACCGGATCAGGTTGAGGAGGACAAGTCCACACTCATGCATCTGAGGTACCTTGTGGTTGCCAACCTGCCAATACCGTCGATTGATTGGGATGAACAAGAGGTCGATGACCTGGACACCATAACCTAGCAGATCTTAACTCGTACTAGGGAGTGGATCGATGGGAAGGTGGCTCATTTCAAGTGGAAAGGAATAGTCTTGACCTAGAGGGGCTCAAAAGCGAGCCAAGTGCCATGGAGGATGTTGTTGCCACTACATCAACTGGCGGGACCTCCTAATCTCCTCTGGTCACTAGGCTCAGGAAAAGAAAAGAAATAGAAACCACACAGTCTCCAGACCCCAAGGCCTCTGCAAAGAAAGAAACAAGAGGCTCATCCCCGAAAAGGCTTAAACAGACGGAAGGTGCGGAAGAATTGCGGCCTCCCTTGGCTCTCCCTGCCCCTCCTATTGCACCACCCACCTCCCTGGCTGCGGTCGTCACTTCCCCGCCGGCAGTGGACATTTATGTCCATCTTGCCCCTTTGCCTCCGGTCGAATTGGTAATAATCATTGACTCCTCTTTCAGCATGACCACTCCCCCTTCTTCTTCTGCTACTATGTCGCCAATCACATCACTCCCTCTGGCAACAATAACATCACCTGTTCCCCTTGCCACTATGCCCGAAGCTCTTACAAGGCACATGCAAAGTCTCCCCCCTGAACTCTCCCAGATCTTAATGGATCCAACTCTCCAGGAAGCCCTTGCACAAGTCCTCGCGACTGCTCAACCTTCACAACCGCCGACAGGGCCACCAGCTATGGAGGCCACAATGTTAATCTCAAAGGAGTTGGAGGAGCAAGAACAAGAAGCCTCAAAGTCTGTCGAGGAGGAGACCAATGAGTATCATGAGCACCCTGAGTACGAACACCGAACCATCGACAGGGTGCTTTATGAGGAGGAAGAAACGGGCTCTTCCGAGAGTGGGGATGAGGAGGACGGTTCGGGTGCCAAGGAAATCATTCAAACCTTTGATGATGACCTTGAGGAGGAAATGGCACAACAGCTGAAGGGCTTTAGGGCAGAAATAGAAGGGTCACCACATGATAAAGAGGGGAAGCCACTGGAAGAACAGTAGATAAAGGATTTAATCGAAGCTAAAATCCATGTTGTCAAAAGCCCTAAAGCTGAGGGTACTGAGGAGAAGAAAGAAGAAGAAACAAAAAGAGAAGAAAGCCCCATCCAGCAACCATCCACCGGGCTACCTGTCAGACGCCTCATGTTCATTCATGACTCTGATGAGGAGGAAGAGGATGCTGCCAAAGAGAAAGGGAAATCCCTAGAGAGAAAAGAAGTGGAACTCTTACCCTTGACTAAGAAAGGAGAGGGTGGCCATGATTAACCCAAAGGGAAGTCTGTTGTGCCCAAGTGGTTAGATAAGTAGATCGAAAGAAAAACCCCAGTGCTGAAGGACCCAAGGGTGAGGTTGGAGGCCATCTTGGCTCCAGCCCAAATCACAATGAAGAAGGAGAAGAAGCCCAAAGTCTGATCCAAAATAACCAATGATGCTTCTGGATCCCGAGCGGCACAAATTGCAATGCCCACGATGGGCCAAGCTGGGGTAAGCTATTATATCTGTACCATTGACTTGGGGACTGCAACTAGAGAGTAGAAGGTTGAGCACCTTAAGGAGTCGGTGGCTACAGTAGTGCACTTGATAAAGCAGGATAAAATCTCAAAGGATGAGCTCAAGGCATAGGTTGCAGCCCTAACGAATTACATACAGCAATGGTCTTCCGTGGATGACTTACCTACTACATCCACAGCCGCACCTCAGTTTCTTTCCAAAGAGCAGATTGACAAAATGGAGAGAAGGAAGAACTTGAAGAAAACCATTGAGGACTGGTTCTGACAGGTCTCTTTTTTCGAAAACATGGAAATTAGCCGGATTGTGCGAACAGCCAACAAGTTCTTGGACTTGGTGCAGTCTCTGGAGAGCACAAAGAAGCTCTGTACCAATTTCCCCGCAACCTACAATTCCACCTTTCCAAGGATTGAAGCTATCCTTCGGATGCCTAAAGCCATGTGGGAGGAGAAGCTTGCATTTAAGAAAGAAGATCACTGGCTGATGGATATATGGCACCGAAACTTCGACAACTGGAAGGAGAGGTTGGAGAAAATCTTAAGCAGGGTAGATCCTGATATTGAATGGATCAAAGAAATCTAGGCAGAATGCACCCGATACCTCAAGTTGATGACGGGTTATGATATGCCCACTATGCAAATGGATCCAGAAAAGATCAAACCCTACTTCCAGGAAAAGATGAAGGATGGGATGGCTGGAGATATCACAACTAAATTCCTAAGTTTTGCTACCCGCGCCTTTGACCAATCAGAGCTGTTCAGGGACCAAGGCTCAAAGTATGATAAAGATTGGAAAAGGCTAGAAGAAAATGCTAAGGAGTGGAGCTACCAGGCACTGCGATGCGAAGTCATCGAAATAGACAAACTCCAGGAGTTCATCCTCAAGTTCATCGAATACACAGCCTCCAAGGGACAAGAAGATAGCCCTGCCAAAGATGAAGAACTTCTTGAAGAGTAGCTACAGCAAAAACAACAATCCACTAGATGACAAAAGAGCTACAGTGCCATCAGCTAGAAGACGAAATAGGGAAGAGACAAAATGTAATTTTAAATTGTCATCTATTTGGGGGTAGGTGAAACCCTATTTTGTAATGAATCCTGGCCATTCATTTAACTTTTGGAAAACTATAACTAGGGAACTCCTCTCATTTGCAAAGGAGAGTTGAGTTGTTGTAAAGACATGCTGCAAAAATTTATAAGGAAAAGGCATTGACTTGGTGTATTTTCTTGGTTTCTCTCATGTTGCTTGATTCAGTCTCCAATGTTAGATGTTTGACTTAGATTTTATTACTGTTTAGTTAGTTGTCTTCTTTCTTTGGATAGATCTTAGGAATGCTGTTGGGTGATTGTGAAAATTCCTGCCATGTTGATGATTTCTTTGTCCATACTTTTGCTGTTTGCTGGTGGTAGATAGCTATGCAAAGTTAGCTTGGACATGATTCCAAAGTTGTTCCAAACATTTATCTTTGATTGATGCATATATGTGGTGGATGAAGGATAAAATATCTGTAGACCTTAGAAGATAGCACAATTTCCATGATAGTGTGAAATCCTTGGTTAAGTGGGATATTGTTTTAAGAAATTGTCCATTGTAGGAACTCCATTGTCACTATTCATAGCTAGTTGCAGACTTAAGAACTTTCTCCCTTCCTCGCCTTTTCTTTTTTTTAGTAACTGACCTATGCCAACGTTCATTGCACATTGTAAAGCCAAATCCAACAACAAAATGGAGTCCAAGATTGTTGTTTGAACCTACAACCAATGCATAATAAATTCCCATCCTAAGAACTCCATTTCAAGATCCAACTTCCACGCTTTGTGTCCATGCTTTATATTTCTTGTAAGACCACCTTGTGATTCCAGCAAATCACATCAAACTATTGAGGTATCTAAGCACTGTCATGACCAGACATCCGAGAGACCTTGGGATAGTGTTCTGCAATCCGATTGTGGAAGATTGTCTTTCAAGAGAGGTAGTGCACCTACGCACTACCTGTGTTGAGAAGTGCATAAAAACACTATCAACAGAACTAGTGCTAGAGGAAGGGCCACGGTGGAAATATCAAGTTAAGGGACAAAGTGAAGCTGGATCAAATTGGATCATTCTCCCCAGAGAGATTTCAAAGAGTTCTACGGTCAACACCAAACAAGGGAGAATTTGAAGAATTGCAGCCTCCTACGAGGGCAAAGCGAGCACAAGGAAGTAGTGTTGCCTCTTCCTCTTCCTCCCTTCCATCTACCTCCATTCCACCCTCACCTTCATTTGGCTAGCTTTCATCTTCCACCCAACCATCTCAAACTGCATTTGCACCTCTTATCTCTGACAGCTAGGGGTTTGCTCCTCTCCCGACCCTTCCAGCCCAAGGCACAGTCCAGTCAGCCATAGCTCAAGTGTAGTTCCAGATTGCTGTTGTATTGTAGATACAGCCCCAAATTCCTATCTTCCAACAGCAAGCACCACCTCTGCCACCCTCCATGGCTTGGTTAACACATAAACCTTCGCTGATACATTTCGCTGCCTACAATGATATGCCCAAGAATCCATAGGGATTTTGTTCAAAGTTCCATCTGCATGACCTACAAAGAATAGCTGAGGAGCATATCAAAATATTCAAGACAGCGATCACCGAAATGCAAGTTGACCACGAGGACGTTGCATATCACCTTTTTCCACATTCATTGGGGGAAGAGGCCTTCTATTGGTAAATCAATCTACCGAGGGGATCCATCACCTCATGGAACCTTATGAAGAATGTCTTTCTGCATAAATACAAGATCCCCATTAGCCCTTCGGAGCTTTATCAGCAGTTCATGTCTATCAGGAGGGAAGTTAACGAACCTATTGGCTCCTTCAATGACCGCTTCCATCGGGCCTACACAAGGCTTCAGGACCCCTACCTCCATAATGATGTGGCGGCTCTCCCGGTCTATTATGCGACGCTAGACAACCTCATGTCGGCCTTGGTGAAAAGGATGTTCCCACTGCTCACTACTCTAGTGACCGCCTATGCGGAGACCATTGTTGCTAGTGCAAACTTGGGGTAGAATATCTCCAGCCCGCTGCCTTCTTTGGGGCCGGTAGCCCACCCAATACAGATTCAGGGGCTTAATTAGGTATTTGCTCACCAAACCCCCCTTATGAACCAATTACCTCAATTGTCTATGGTGCCACACCTAGGACAGCCATTAAATTATGCGCCTCCTGCGCCTTCCTATTTGTAGCCTCAACAACAATATAACTATTCTCAAGCTGCTCCACAACAGCAGGTGTATCCCCAGCAGCCCCAGGTGCCATTGTACCTATTGGGATCAGAGTTTCCTCTAGCCTATTAGAATCAGCTGGCAGCCCCGCCCACGTTTCTCCAAAATTCAGGGCCATCGCCCAGAAACGGGACTGAGAAAAATAAGTTAGAGGAACTGACTGAGATGATAAGAAAATGTTCACAAAAATGACGCACCTAAAAAACCAGAATAACTAGTTGTAGGCCTCTTAGCATAATTTTCAGGCCAATCTCAACAGGGACAACTGAGACAATAGGGATAGCAAGGATAATCGAGAAGTAGGTACTTCCTCTGGGCAGAACTATGATAGAGGGCAAAACACCAATCAAAATGCAGAAAATAGACCTTCTCAAAGGCAAAATCGCACGTGGAATACTAGGCCTAATAATGGTGGTGTCCCTACGCCTTTTGATCAACTGGTAAGAAACAAAAAAATGACCAGTGGGGTATACCTTGCCAAGGCAGCCTTGTCTGGATGGTGTCAAATTCACAAAACTAGCAGACATTCTAAGTTGAATTGTCCAGAGTTCCAGATAGCTGCTGAAATCTTTCAGGTGGAGGTGCAGAATGCAGTAGACAATGTCGACTGTAGGGACATCATTCCATCCGAGCTATATGATTCCTCCTATCTCGTGGTTAATCAAGCACCGTTCCCGTGAGGTGACAACAATTAGCCCGAAGTCGAGCCTACTCCAATTGAGGGTGAAGAAGCGCAAGAGGTAAGTAATGAACAAACCTTGGCTCAGCTCTTTGATTCAGTAGATAATGGTCTGGTAGATGAAGAAAAATTATTTGTAGATAAGGTCCACATGTTCCATCAAAAGTCAACTCGTTACTTCCTTAGGAATAGACAAGCGGGTGGACCCTTTACAACTTCTACCCCACCAAACAATTTCACCACTCCACCTGATCCAAATGTCAGTAATAACCCTGGGCTTCCTCACATACCCGCCCAATACCTCAACAAGAATGGATCTCAAAACCAGTCACAAAATCAGCCTCAGGGCCAACCTTAAAATCCATCTAGTCAAACGAAGGTCCAACTTCCCAGTTCTGCTATAGGCCAAGCTTTTAATTCAGAAATTGAGTAAATGGGTGAATATGTGGCAGAAGAGTTCAAGAGGGTAAAAATCAGCTTGTCAGCCTTCGAATTACTCAAAGCCCCTGTTGTAAGACATGCTTTTTTTAAGGTTCTTAATGGGACTCCATCCTCTAATACAACACAAGAAACCTCAACTAGGAAAGTTACTTTTGAGGAGCCTAGGAAAGAAGCGGATATACAGGATAACATCGGGAAAAGGAATGACATTCCCGTGAATCAATCAGCAAGTAAACAAATTGAAAAGGAGCTGGAAAGGGCTAATAAACAGCTTTCCAAGGACCAGCTATTTAGGTAGACCAACGATATGGAAAATGATAAGAACAAAGGTCATATAGCTCATATGGACACGCCTACGGGCATCTTCCAGGGGAGACCAGAAACTCCCCCTTTCCTGACCACCATTAGGATCTTTGGGAAGAACCTGCATAACTGCTTGCTTGATTCAAGAGTGTCTACTAATGTCATGCCCTTGGCGGTTTGCAAAGCTCTTGGTATCACTCCCACGCCTTCAAAAAGAAAGGTGACCTAGCTGGACAAAACAAAGATCAACATCGTGGGTGAAATAAACTGTATCCCGATGTAGATTGCTACAGACCCACAGATACAACAGGTCATTAATATTCAAGTGGTTGATATTCCCAATGCATATGGAATCATTTTGGGAAGGGAATTCACCAAGGAACTGAATTGATACACCACCACAGACCTTTCTCACATGTGGCTTCCATGGAAGGGGCCACCAAATCAGATCTGTATTGACCGTGAAACCCGTATGAAGCACATGAGTACGGAATATAATAATCTCAACGAGGTGTTGTTCGCTAAGACTAAGCTGGGAAATTATTGCCCTTTCGCCTACCACAATGAGGTTGGGCTTCAGGATGAATGTGCAAACGAAGTGTTACTGGTGTTGTGTAGCACTTCAACCGATTCTACACGAATGCCCCCAGACGCAGAAATATTGATAGAAGCTGATGATGAGTTTGATAAAGATGACGAATGGGGACTACTCAGTGGCTTCCAATAATTCATGGAGAAGTACGCAAGGGATCAGCTTAGCCTAGGGGCCTAAATGAATTTACAGGATCTCTTGTTACCAAACTGGTGCAGGGTTTACAATGGTGTACACTCCAAGTTTGATTGTTGCTTGTGTCAAGCAGTCATGGCACATGTTAGAAAATTAGTTGCTCCTCAGATAGAAACACCAAAGGAGGCACCAGTGGAACCACCTGTTGGTCATTACATCGAGCTAAAAAGTTCCCCTAAGATCTCAGGGCCAACCTCCCTGCTAAAAGGGAACAGGAGTCTAACCAGAACCGAAGAAAAAGAATCCTCTATGTGTTGGACGCTCTGATTCGATGGATCAAAGTCCAGGCAAGAAGCTGGAGGTGGGTTCAAACTCATCAGTCCAATGGGTAAGACATTTCTAGCTGCCCACATATTGTAATTCTATTGCACCAACAACATAGCAGAATATGAGGCCTTAGTCATTGGCCTCCTCATGGCCTTAAAGAAAAATGTAAAAATGCTGCAAGTTTTCGAGGATTTTGAGCTCGTGGTTAAACATGTTAGGAAGCTATATTCCTGTCATGACCAGAGACTTACAAACTATAGGCATAGGGTTTGGGATCTCTTCGAGGGCTTAGATGCATTCAATATACAATTGATCCCTCGTGCTCAGAATCGTACAGCTGATGCCTTGGCTCAAGCAGCTAGCACTCTACAACCCCTTTCTTTGTCTGGGCTCAAGAAATTCACTGTTGAGCTAACGTCCATGCCATTGGTCCTAGATAATGTTACTCATTTATAAGTCTTCAATAATGACAAGCACATCCTTCAATTCATCACAAGTTCTGATGTCTTCGTAGCCCAGATAATTGATGAAGCTGATCTGCAGAAGGCCAAACTAGACATAGAGGGGGTTATTAACCTCAAAACCAACACAATCCCCAGAGGCATGGTTCAACTGGAATGCATATTTAACTTGGATCATATTAGAGATCAGACTCAGCAAACGAAAAAGGAGGTCATAAGCAACCAGTGCAATGCTCACAACCTTGGGACAACCGAAGAGATCAGGAATGTTTTTATCAGCAAGGTGTGCACATGACAGGAAAGAAGAGGAATCACGGATGCGTTGTGAAGGTACCATGATGTGGTGGCATGGAGCTATGAAGATTTAAAAACTTATGACACTTCTATCGTCATGCACACCATTCCTCTTGAGACAGAAGTGAGGCCATTCCGCCAGCTGTAGCGCCCTATCAATGCCTTGCTGGAACCTGTCGTTTACAAAAAGGTGCAAAAGTTACTCTTAGAAAGAATCATTTTTCCAGTTAGGCACTCCACGTGGGTAGCCAATTTGGTCCTGGTCAGAAAATAGAATGGGGAGATTAGATTGTGTGTGAATTTTTGCAATCTGAACCACGCCTCAAAGAAAGACAACTATCCAGTACCTTCATTGGATGAGGTGCTGCAGATCGTCAACGACTCCCAGATGATGTATTTCCTCAATAGATACTCCGGGTATAACAAGGTAATGGTACAATACGAGGATCGTCATAAGACAACATTCACCACTAAGTGGGGGACATTCGCATACAGAAGAATGACTTTTGGGCTCATGAATGTCGGCGCCATTTTCCAACGCACCATGGATATCGCCTTCAAGGACCTAATTGGCAAGTGCATAATCATCTACATGGATGATTTAACTGTGTTTTCTAAAAGGTGAGGCAATCATGTCTCTGACTTATGCAAGGTATTTCAGAGAGTTTGGGGTTTCCCTTAACCCCAAGAAGTGCATTTTCAGAGTAACTGAAGGCAGGTTGCTCGGGCATATCATCTTAAAATAGGGAATCTCCATAGATCCTGAGCACATCGAGTCCTTACTTAAAATTCAACCCCCGAGTAGCAAGAAAGAATTAAAATCTTTCTTTGGAAAGATCAACTTTGTCCAGAAATTCATCACAGATTTCACAAAGATTGTTAAACCTCTCAATGCCATGCTCAAACAAGATGCCAACGTTGAATGGACAGCCAACGAAAAATAATCCTTCGAAGAAATCAAATGGGCCATCGCTGAGGCACCTGTGTTGGTTAGCCTAGATTATCTAAAGCCATTCTACATCTACTCATTTGCTTCAGAGCATTCTTGTGCTAGCATGTTGACCCAGAAGGATGATGAAGGAAATGAGCATCCGATCACCTTTATGAGTGCTCCCCTTAAGGATGCTGAATTGCGATACCACAACATTGAAAAATATGCATATGCTCTTGTCAGAGGGGTGAAGAAATTTAGACACTATATACTGTGCAATAAGGTGTTTGCCATTGTCCCTGACCCAGCAGTAAAAACGCTGCTCATGCAGAATAAATTGGGCGAACGAAGAGCAAAGTGGGTCACCTTGCTCCAAGAGTATGACATGGATATCCAACCGATGAAACTGGTGAAAGGACAAGCACTCACCCACATAATTGTTGAAACAGCAGCAGAAGCCAGACCCGAACTCACTGTGCAGCAGTACCAACTTGAGGATGTCTCCCCCAGAGAGTGGTACTAGAATGTCATCTACTATCTGCTGAACCATAAATGTCTACCGCACCTACAAGGGGTCCAAAGCGGGCCTTGAGATTGAAAAGCAATGGCTACATGTTGCAGGGTTCCATTCTCTACAAGAAGAATCATGAAGGCATTTATTTGAGATGCCTTGGCAATGAAGAAGCAAATCGAGTCTTGAAATAGTTTCACAACAAATTTGGCACGGGCCATGGTTCGAGTTCCTCCACAGCACATCATATATTGAGGGCAGGGTATTATTAACCAACCGTCTTTAAGGATGCCCATTGCCACATTCGTTCATGTCACACATGTCAAACCGCTGCCACCAGGGAGAAGAATGTTGTTGTTCCACTACAGCCTATGCTGGAGGTAAGTCCGTTTGCACAATGGGGTATCGACTTCATTGGTCTGGTAAGCCCTCCATCATCTGTGGGACACAAGTACATTCTTACCGCTACTAATTACTGTACTAGGTGGACAGAAGCAATAGTATGTAAGCAATGCACAACTGAAGTAGTTACTAATTTCATAGAAAGTTTCATTTTAAATTGCTTTGGTTGTCCGTATGCTTTGGTATGTGATAATGGACTTGCATTTGCTTCATTAAAATTTGCTAGTTGGGTGTTTGATTATGGGATTTCCCTTAAATTCTCATCTAATTACTACCCTTAGGGCAATAGCCTTGCCGAGTCCACAAATAAAAATTTTATTACTATGATAAAAAAGATGCTAGATAAGAATCCCAAGGACTGGCATACCTAGCTCCATTTCGCCCTTTGGGCTTATCGCACTCGCCAGAAGGCTGCCCTTGGTGATTCCCCGTTCCACCTTATTTATAGCCTAGAGCCTATATTCCCCATCCATCTGAAGATTCCTACTCTTCAATTCATCAACAATTTTTATGAGGGGTGGATCGTAGGGAAGCTCGGTTGGCTGAGCTCTTGCACTTAGAAGAAGTTTGAAACTGTGCAATAGAAAATTTTGCTAAACATCAGGGTGTAGTTAAGAGATGGTTCAACCGCCGAGCCAAGATCAAAGCCTTTAGAATTACAAATTTGGTCATGTATTGGAACAAGGCACATGAAAAGAAAGGGGGACACAACAAATTCGACAAGCTCTAGCTTGGCCCCTTTCAAATAGCTAAAATTTTGGGAGATAATGCCTTCCACCTAAAAACCTTAACTGGTGAGAACGTCCCGTTGCCAGTCAATGGGCAGCACCTGAAGCATTACTTCTAGGCTTGAGCTCATTCGAGCTCATCATTGTAAATAACTTGTACATAGGTTAGGGTAGTTTGCTTTCTGGCTTGCTTGTGTTTTGTCTACGTCGCTCTTTTGTTTTCTCCCTCCCGGCAGTTTTGTTTCGAAAGTTGTTTCCTGCTCCTTAGCAATGGTCGTGTTTGCTCGATGAGCGGTTCACTTTGCTATCTGTTCTTTGTGTTCTTGGGCTAAACATTCACTCTCGATTATCGATCTTTGAAAGCTGCCCGTGAATGATTTCCTTACTTGAATTCTACTTAGAACTTGACCCTTGGCTAGATCTTCTTACACACATCTTGGATCTCACACAAAGCTCATAATAATTATTTCTAAAGGACTGTGCTACTGTTGTTATGACACCCTAGGGAGTAAAAAATCTCAAGTATGCTCTAGTGACCACTGCAGTCTCAAACCCATTGTAGGCTTCAATGCTTACCTAGTCGAACTAAATAATAAAAGAGAAGTGAAATGTCAAAGCAAAAGAACAAAAGAATTCTGAAAAAGGAAAATAAATGACCGTATGGGTGTTCGGATAACTCTACCGGGGCTATGGATGTCCGTCCGGCAGTAGAGCAATATCCGTGAGGTTGTAGCGATAACTCTGTTGGGGCTATGGATGTCTGACTGGTAACAGGGAAATGTCTAGGTTACTTTTGGTGTTAGACGATTTATGTAGCTCACTCGGTTGAATTGGTAACCCTGGTCACTATCCTGAGGAAAGGAATGAACTCACTACACACACACTTCTGAGATGTCCTATAAGCTGACCTAATTAAGGATCTCATCCTCCAAGATTCATCTTTGGAAGCCACTCCTGGTCTGCGAAACCAGAGATTCTGGGTCCTGAATGAATATTTATCCCTAGATTGCTCGGGAGTGTTATCCAGCGGAGTCACCATTTGTTGTGCCCTTAGCACACACGTCCCGTTGGGAAAGGGGACCCTCTTTTCTTTCGCCTTGTCGGGTTGTTTTTGTCACCACTTCATTTTGCATGCCTTCTTTTTAATGTCTCGTATGGTCGATGTTGCTTCAAAGTCCCATCATAAATCGACCATGCCTCCCTTTTTTGGTTTTGTTACATTCTGGTGCCTCGCGGGGTCCCTCTAGTAATTTGGTCTTGCCAACGACCCCGGGCCCTACCAGGCCCGGCCGTTCAGAATTCTGTCTTCAGGTTTCCCTGCTGGATCTGCCATTCCCGTCGGTGATGTCTCTACGTCTTTCCTGACCTCAGGGTCCGAGCCTCTTTGCGCCGTCTGCAAACTTGTTGAAATTGTTGGAGCGGCACCCCGCTCTCTGGGCCCTGGACCTCGGAGGTCCGCCTCTGGGGTTCCATCTATGTTTGGTTGTCCGCCATGGTGCACTCCCTACAGCGCCCCATCCTCCGGGTCCCACCAGCTTTTTCGCCGTCTGAATTCTGTAACCTGCCTACCATCAGTCGCTCCGGGCCTGGCCGTCTGGAATTCTGAGGCCATGATTCCGTGACGATCCCGCCATCCCTGAGGGCGGATCTCTAGAGGCTTCCCGCCCTCCAGCCCCCAAACCGCTTCCCGTCGTCACTGTTCAACCAACGTGAAAACTTAAAACGGCCGTTGTCTTGCGCCTCCCCAGCCGCCGGGCCCTGGCTTTCCCGCTGCTATTGTCGACCTATTTTCAAACCCACCCACTTTTTTTCCCACCGTACCTACAATAAATGCGATCATTCATGGTGGTTGGGGGTATAAAATGCCCAATCTGCCCGGTCATTTTCACAAACAGGATTGCAGTGAATTGGACAAATTATCATTTGGAGCCCACCATCTTCGGCATCATCTCAACCATCGCCCTCAACGTCATTCTGTCGACCATTGGTTGATCCCATGTCTCGCCACTTAGCGTGTTTGAGGTAGGCTATCCATTTGCCCTCCCGAGCATCATTTTTGTGATTTTGAAAGGTTTAAATCAATGAACAAATCACTAGGAGGGCATAAAGTGACAAAACACAAATTTGTGCACCAAACCCATGTGCTAAAAAATTAAGGAACCTTCTATAAATGCCTTCCCTGTCAAACTGAGACTTTTCCTCTCCTCGGACGTTCTTTGCACAAGGAGATTGTCTCCCTCAGCCCTGAGATCGTGCTTCGTCATCCGATAAACTTTGAACGAACCCTACCCTCGGTGGTGATTCTTCCCTTCGGGCCCAGCCCATCGGACTTTTTTCCTCGGAATTTTGTTCGTGCTCTACCACATCAAACTTTAAGCTAAGCATGTGTCCTTTTGTCCTCTCAGGCCCGGGACCCTGGAGTTCCGCCTCTGAAATTCCCTGGGTGTTTTGCTGCCATCCACAGCGAACGTCGCTCGGCATCCCACCCTATGGACTCCATCTCTCTATTCATTGTTAACCTCACAATTTAACTTGCACTGTCGTTTTGGCCTCCGGGTTCCGGTGTCCGGGTTTCCTTGCTCCAGTTTCTGTCGTCCCCCACGGCAGAGTCCTTTGGCCCCTCCGCGCTTCGGACCCCGATCCTTGCCCGCTATTGGCCTCTCTTTTGCATGCTGGCCGCCCTTTGGCCCTCCGAGCCCCGGTACCCGAACTTCCATCCTTGGAAGTCCGCCGCTCTACTACCATCGAGGAAATTTCCCCCCGTCCTTCTGATCACTAGGCCCCGAAGCACCGTCTGCCATAAGATCTCGCCCAACCTCTGAACTTCCTTCTGCTGGCCGGGCTCCAGACCTAGGACTCCCGTCCCCACCCGTCGTTGCTTACAGAAAATGTCGCCCGGTGTCCCGACCTCGAGGTTCCACCCTGTCGATTGCCGCCCAATTCAAAGTGTAAAACCCTGCCACCGGGCTCCTGCTCCCAGACTTCCGCCCAACATTGGCAGTCTCAAATGGCGAAGTTCGCACGTCTTTCCGGTGTTGCCGGCCCGGGCCCTCAAAAATGAAATAGCACATGCTGGCCGCCCTTTGCCCCTCTGAACCCCAGACCCCGGACTTCCATCCTTGAATTTCTGTCAGCTATCTGCCCCTCCAAACTGCCATCTACCGACAGCTTTCTGGCCTGAGACTTCCAAGCCCCCTTAAATCGATCCAAACGAGCCCAAATCTAGAATCCAACTTCGACCCACATCTTAAATTTTGGTCCTCTTCATCATGAACTTCTTAACATATTTAAATTTGACCAAAGAAATTCTTCGGGAGCCTTCCACTATGTTTTCCCTTCTAGACAGCATTCCTGCCAGGGAATTCTGGCCCTCTGGGCCTGGATTGTCCAAATGCCCTAAATCAAAGATCAATAACATCTTGAGATGAAAGTTCATGATATGCTTGATTGACTAGTTGAAAAAAATGTTATTTTCAAGATATGAACTAACATGAATGCTTTTGATGATCTGTTGTGCTGACTTTGTCCTTCCTTGCAGAATATATGGAATCGAGTGCAGGAACTTCAGGGGCGTCCACCTAAGGGGACAAGGGTAAGAAGTCAGGAAGGACCCCTAGAGGGAAGGAAGACAAACACCAGATGAAGTATCAATTCTAGGGCGAGCCGCTCCACTCAAAGGTCACAACCGACTAGAAGGAAATCATAGACACCAACATTGGCCAAGTGGATATTGATGAATTCACACAAAGGGTTAGGGTCAACCCGACGACAAAGAATGCCAGATTGATAAGGCAGACTGGAATAGCTAAGGCTGTCGAATTCCCCCCATCCCTCGTAGCACTTGAATTGGTCATGGCTTGCCGAGAAGTCTACCAAACCGATACCAGAACAATTTTTGATAAGGAGGGAAACATTCTTGCTGACATGTCACCTGAGGGGATCACCAAGACCTTTCATATCCCCACATTCCAACAGATGGAGGTCCCCACATTAGAAAAAATTTAGGCGGCGTGGGATGATAATCCGACAGGGTGCAAAAAGTCAATAAACCTACATTGGCTCAAAGAAAAATGGGGTAATGCTGCGAAGATTCCCCAAGAACTCTTCCGTAGCAATTTCCACAAGGATTACCATGACCTGGTAACCATGTTGAGCAGGGTTATGGGTCTTCCAATGGTCACCTACTTCCAGGAATGGATGGCCTATTTCATTGAACAGATTCTGCATGGAAACGAGGACGTCACAACAAAGATTTCGTTCTATTGGGGAGGAATCATAAGCAACTGCTTCCATGAGCAGTTTATCAACGTAAAAAAGATTTCCAAATTTTATATGACCTCCTACCTTGTATATTCCCTGGCAGATCAAAGACAGTACAACGGGTTGTTTGTGGCACCCGATCAGGGGCAGAAGCAATGGCTAAAGGCCTATGATAAATATCTGCAGCTCCAGTACCGCAACTTCAAGAGAGATTACTTTAGGGTCAATGATGCCTTCATTGGCCACATCATTAGGTTGATTGCTGGAGACTTCGAGAGGAGGGTCTCCCACAGCGCCAGGGTGCTTATGAAGCAATATGATTTTCTTTTTATCCAATATCCAAAGTTCACATACATCTGGGCCCAGGGCTTCACCGAAAGGCCGAATAGATTGTCTCGCTACCCCAACGACAGAATCATCCTCCTGGAGCTCTCTCGGCAACTTCAGCACCTGTAGGCGATTTTCAGCAACAAACATATAGCGGGGATCTCCTATCACATGACCCTTAGCCAGGGCATGTACCGATTACAGACCTCCCAATGTACCGGTAACTCTGAGAAGGAGCTGAAGGAGTACCATTTCAAGTTGCACACCGCTCGCCCACGGATGGACCCACATGGCCATGTCAGGAAGGCGCTAGGGTTAGCATATGCCCACATCCATCACATTGAGTATTTATGGGCCGACTGCCAAGATGACAAAGAAGTGCACGCAAGGCACTACATGCACATGACTGTGTAGTTCTTGAGAAGAGTGCAACCGTTTCTGGTACCGGATCAGGTTGAGGAGGACAAGTCCACAATCATGCATCCGAGGTACCCTGCGGTTGCCAACCTACCAATACCATCAATTGACTAGGACGAATAGGAGGTTGATGACCTGGACACCATAACCAAGCCGATCTTAACTATTACCAGGGAGTGGATCGATGCGCAGGTGGCTCATTTGAAGTGGCAAGGAATAGTCCTGACCTATGAGGGGCTCAAAAGCAAGCTGAGTGCCACGGAGGATGTTGTTGCCACCACGTCAACTGGTGGGACCTCCCAGTCTCCTCCGGTCACCAGGCTCAGGAAAAAGAAAAGAAACAGAAACCACGCAGTCTCTGGACCCCAAGGCCTCTACAAAGAAAGAAATGGGAGGCTCATCCCCCAAAAGGCTTAACAGGCAGAAGGTGTGAAAGAATTGCGGCCTCCCTTGGCTCTCCCTGCCCCTCCTGTTGTACCGCCCACCTTCCTGGTTGCGATCACCGCTTCCCCGCTGGCAGCGGACATTTCTGTCCATTTTTCCCCTTCGCCTTCGACCAAATTGGTAATAATCATTAACTCCTCTTCCGGCATGACCACTCCCCCTTCTTCCTCTACTGCCATGTCACCAATCACATCACTCACTCTGGCAACAATAACATCACCTGTTCCCCTTGCCACTATGTCCGAGGCTTTTACAAGGCACATGCAAAGTCTCCCCCCTGAGCTCTCCCAGATCTTAATGGATCCAACTCTCCAAGAAGCCCTTGCACAAGTCCTCGCGACTGCTCAACCTTCACAACTGCTGACAGGGCTACCAGTTATGGAGGCCACAATGCTAATCTCAAAGGATTTGGAGGAGTGAGAATAGGAAGCCTCGAAGTCTGTTGAGGAGCAGGCCGATGAGTATCATGAGCACCCCAAGTATGAACACTGAACCATCGAAAGGGTGGTTTATGAGGAGGAAGAAACGGGCTCTTCCGAGAGTGGGGATGAGGAGGAAGGCTCAGGTGCCAAGGAAATCATTCAAACCTTTGATGATGACCTTGAGGAGGAAATGGCACAACTGAAGGGCATTACGGTAGAAACAAAAGGGTCACCACATGATAAAGAGGGGCAGCCACCAGAAGAATAGCAGATAAAGGATTTAACCAAAGTTGAAACCCATGTTGTCAAAATCCATGAAGCTGAGGGTACTGAGGAGAAGAAAGAAGAAGAAACAACAAGAGAAGAAAGCCCCATCCAGCAACCATCCACCGGGCTACCTGTCAGACACCTCATGTTCGTTCATGACTCCGATGAGGAGGAAGAGGATGCTACCAAAGAGAAAGGGAAATCCCCAGAGAGAAAAGAAGTGGAAATCTTGCCCTTGACTGAGAAGGGCGAGGGTGGGCATGATTCGCCCAAAGGGAAGTCTGCTATGCCTGAGTGGTTAGAGAAGCAGATCGAAAGAAAGAACCCAATGCTGAAGGACCCAAGGGTAAGGTTGGAGGCCATCTTGGCTCCAACCCAAATCATAATGAAGAAGGAGAAGAAGCCCAAGGTCTGATCCAAAATAACCATGGATGCTTTCGGCTCCCGAGCGGCACAAATCACAACGCCCACCATGGGCCAAGCTAGGGTAAGCTCTAACATCTCTACCATTGACTTGGGGACTGCAACCAGAGAGCAAAAGGTCGAGCACCTTGAGGAGTTTGTGGCTATAGTAGTGCACTTGATAAAGCAGGATAAAATCTCAAAGGATGAGCTCAAGGCACAGGTTGCATCCCTAACGGATTACATACAGCAATGGTCTTTCGTGGATGAACTACCTACTACATCCACAGCCGCACCTCAGTTGCTTTCCAAAGAGAAGATCGACAAAATGGAGAGAAGGAAGAACTTGGAGAAAACTACTGAGGACTAGTTCTGATAGGTCTCCTACGTCGGAAACATGGGAATTAGTCGGGCTGTGCGAACAGCCAATAAGTTCTTGGACTTGGTGCAGTCTCTGGAGAGCACAAAGAATCTCTACACTGATTTTTCTGTAGCCTACGATTCCACCTTTCCAAGGATTGAAGCTATCCTTCAGATGCCTGAAGCCACGTGGGAGGAGAAACTTGCATTTAAGAAAGAAGATCACTAGCTAATGGATATATGGCGCCAAGACTTTGACAACTGGAAGGAGAGGTTGGAGCAGATCTTGAGCAAGGTAGATCCTGATATTGAATGGATCAAGGAAATCTGGGTAGAATGCGCCTGATACCTCAAGCTGATGACAGGTTATGATATGCCCACTGTGCAAATGGATCCAGGAAAGATCAAACCCTACTTCCAGGAAAAGATGAAGGATGGGATGGCTGGAGATATCACAATGGAATTCCCAAGTTTTGATTCCTACACCTTTGACCAATCAGAGTTGTTCAGGGACCAAGGCTCAAAGTATGATGAAGATTGGAAAAGGCTAGAAGAAAATACTAAGGAGTGGAGCTACCAGGCGCTGCGATGCGAAGTCATCGAAATAGACAAACTCAAGGAGGTCGTCCTCAAGTTCATCGAATACACAGCCTCCAAGGGACAAGAAGACAACCCTGCCAAAGATGAAGAACTTCCTAAAGAGTAGCTACAGCAAAAACAACAATCCACTAGATGACGAAAGAGCTACAGTGCCATCAGCTAGAAGATGAAATAGGGAAGAGACAAAATGTAATTTTAAATTATGATCTATTTGGGGGTAAGTGAAACCCTATTTTGTAATGAATCTTGGCCATTCATTTAACTTTTGGAAAACTACAAATAGGGCACTCCTCTCATTTGCAAAGGAGAGTTGAGTTGTTGTAAAGACATGCTACAGAAATTTATAAGGAAAAGGCATTGACTAGGTGTATTTTCTTGGTTTCTCTCATGTTGCTTGATTCAGTCTCCAATGTTAGATGTTTGACTTAGATTTTATTGCTAATTAGTTAGCTATCTTCTTTCTTTGGATAGATCTTAGGAATGTTGTTGGGTGATTGTGAAAATTCCTGCCATGTTGATGATTTATTTGTCCATACTTTTTGCTATTTGTTGATGGTAGATAGCTGTGCAAAGTTAGCCTGGATGTGATTCCAAAGTTGTTCCAAACATTTATCTTTGATTCATGCATGTATGTGGTGGATGAAGGATAAAATATCTGCAGACCTTAGAAGATAGCACAATTTCCATGATACTGTGAAATCCTTGGTTAAGTGGGATATTGTTTTAAGAAATTGTCCATTGCAGGAACTCCATTGTCACTATTCATAGCTAGTTGTAGACTTAGGAACTTTCTCCCTTCCTCGCCTTTTCTTTTTTTTAGTAACTAACCTATGCCAAGGTTCATTACACATTGTAAAGCCAAATCCAACAACAAAATGGAGTCCAAGATTGTTGTTTGAACCTACAACCAATGCATAATAAATTCCCATCCTAAGAACTACATTTCAAGATCCAACTTCTACGCTTTGTGTCCATGCTTTGTATTTCTTGTAAGACCAGCTTGTGATTCCAACAAATCACATCAAACTACTAAGGTATTTAAGCACTGTCATAACCTGACATCCGAGAGACCTTGGGATAGTGTTCTACAATCCGATTGTGGAAGATTGTCTTTCAAGAGAGGTAGTGCACCTACGCACTGCCTGTGTTGAGAAGTGCATAAAAAAACCATCAACAGTATGATGGGAGCACTTACTGTCAATACCATCAAGTTAATGGACATGATACCAAATGTTGTATGTGTGTGTGTCATGAGATACTTGACTGCATCAAGGATGGTACCATTTGTCTCGATGGCAGCAAACAAAATGCTAACAAATCAATGGAAAAAGCTAATAGTGAATTGTAGATATACACATACCCATTTCTGTCACATTCTACTAACATGATTGTAGATCCCACTAATTCTATTACTCAATCTGAGGCCTATGTTAACATGCTCACGGTGACTTCTACAGCTCCACCTACACCCGATTCACCAGAAATGGTAACATTGTGACAAGAGTTTGGATAGACCCTATGAGCCATGTGAATGTTATCATAGAAGAAACATTAGTATTAAATTTGTTACAAAGGGAAAAATATAAAGAAACAAATTCAACCATCTGTATGCACAATGCTATGTCTCTCAAACCTTACAACTCAACTTTTTTTGTCCTGGTTGGACCCAGGGCTATTGACATGGTTTTGGATATTATCCTAGATTTGGATTTTTTCAAGTTGAGGCTAGGAATACCTTGGCTAGCTTCCATGAATGGAATCACCTTCAATATTCACAAGTGTTGAAAATTCTCCCATGAAGGTGTCATGCATGTAATGCATGACACTAGATATTATCCATTGGTGTCCCATGGTGGATACCTATTGGATCACTTTTGGCCCTCCCTAGTTGGTCTGCTTCCTCCAATCTAATGTACCTACTTTATAAGAATTATGTGAAGTACAAAATTGGGGGCCAAGGATAGCCGAAACTAACCCTTCCCATGATAAAACAATCAGTTGCCTCCTCTTCCCAAGAGGAAAAGGAGAAGCTTGTACTGACTCCTCCCTCTTCCCAAAAGGGAATGGAGAAGTCCAAGTTGGCTCCCTCTCCCTCCTGTAAAGGTAAAGAGAAGGTTGCCTTCTCTCAGACTTCCTTGTCCTCTCCCCTTTCTTCGGAAGAGTATTGGATGAGTCAGCCTGGAGGCTATCCGTTGAGTCTAATAGTTCCTCTTTAATGATAAGCTCAGAATATGCTCATAATTTGAGTATTGTGATGTATTTTTAATATCTTTACTCTTATTGCTATGGATGTTTTAACTCTTTAATTAAAGATTTTTTATTTGAAAATGGGTAGTATCCTGTAGCAATACATTCCTATATTCCTGCAGCTTAACATCTCTATGTGTCTTATTAATTACCCTGTTTGACCTCCCGAATGACTAGTATAATGCATATGGTTTTTGAATAATGAAATAGATTTAATATTTGATTAATGAATGTATCGTGTTGTTTCCATGAGTTCTTTCTTTCACCTTTGTCTCCTTGTGCATCGCAGGTTGTTGAAGGAAGCATGAACGAGTCAAGCGCAACAGATCTCGGCCCTATAGTAAATTCCATTTCATGCACGACATCGAGGAAGTTGTTCCAGCAAAGACTCTCTGACCAGGTCATTGGGAAGAAACCTAAATGATCATTAATCTAAAAGAGTGGAATGCTAAATTCTCTCTAAATCGTGTTGAATGGATATGTTTTCATTTATGAGAAGTTTGTTCCTCGGTTTCAGGATACATTTATGTCCACGTCTTTCTTTGTTAAGTTAGTTAGTTGCTTTTCTGGTTTAAATAAGTGTTCCTCCTACGCGAGTGAGAAAGCATAACATGTAAAAGTTAGTATATGATAATAAGAAGAAGAATATGTAAGAGTTAGTATTATGATAAGAGATAGAGTTTTTTGTTAGTTTTCATATGAGCAAAATGATGTATATCATTTTGAGTTTATGAATAAAAGTTGATGAAGTTCTGAGTTCAATTCTTGCATAACTAGTTGATGCTTGCTAAGGGGGCTCACTTAGTAAGTATATGTAGTTAGTTAGTTAGTTTTTTATTTCCTATTGATCATAAGTTTGATTTCATTCTGGGAAGTTTCAGTGTAAACTCAGTCTTATATTGTTCCTACAGCATCGAGAATCCATCCCTATGTTTGTTCCTGCAGGATAAGGCCAATTCATAGTTTGTTTCTTAGTCACAGTTGTCATGATGTCTACTTTGATTAAGTTTAGAAGGCTTTGCATTACATTCCTATAGCATAAGTAGAATTCCTTTCACACATTTATTTCTGGTAAATCGTGAATGAAACTGGTTCTTAGTGCACATACAGTGCCGCTCCATTTCAAGTATACATTCCCTGGTTTGACAATGTAAATGAATGACCATAAGAAGATATTAGTCACCTGCTAGAATGTCCAATTCCCAGGTTAGGATTTACCGTGACTTTTATATCCTTTTGTGGACATAACCACTTAACATAGGCCCAAGCTTAGGATCGTGGATCTCCCTAATGAATACCCCAAACCGTGGTACTACTTAAACGACAGAAAGAAGGGTTCCCAAAGGGAATACAATATATGGCCTCCTACTATTCCTACTCTTAAGGTAGTAAACGAGAAGAGGCCCACTGTCAAGGCTATTGTGTTGACTCCCCATGTTGCCTCTCAACCTATTCCTTTTGCTCCCATTTAGGAATTCATTCCTCTGATAAAAATGGTTGTAGTGGATGTCCCCATGGTTGACCAAGAGCCCTTTATTCCTTCGCGGCCTCCAGCTTCCAACTCAAAGAGTTGAAGAAACCACCTTTTGTGTGAGCACAAGTGAAAGTAAAAGGCTCTTTTAGTTGAGAAAGCCACCTTGCAAAGGAAGGAGGAAGAGACTACTTCCCCTACTTCAGGGCCTCTGACAACGTCACCCTCTTCCCTTCCTTCTACTTCTCTCTAGTCTGGTCCTACATCACTTTCAGCTTCTGTTGTGAGTGAAAATGCACCCAACCCCTAGGGAGTATAGGTTTTCATCACTCCTTTAGTGGATCCACCTTTATTGATGTCCATTCTAGATATCCAACTTTTCCCGAAGCCCATGGATATGATTAATACCTCAGTTGTATCCACTGCGATTCTTTCCTCCTCTTCCTTCGCACCTCTAGTACCACCTCTAGGGAGTTCATCTCCTCTGATGAGACAAAAGGTGGAGTTTTTTCCTTCTAACCGTGAAGGATGTAAGAGGATTCTACCTTCTCCGCAAGGTGGTCCCAAATTGAATTGTTCTATCTTAGTGATGAAACCAATACCAACTTCCCCTGAGTTTGTCACTACTCTCTAATCATTTAGCGAGCCTAGTATTGACTATCGGGAACAACTTGCCACATCCACTGAAGTTAGACATGGCACCCCTGCAAGGTTCATGTGTTTAACTCTATCGATGAAGTTCCAACCTTGTCAGTGATCTTTGCAAAATCGTTGACCTTAGCTCCACAAGAGCTCGATGGAGAGAACCTCGGGGGGCCCTCTTCCTTGGCCCTTGTTGTAGGAGGGCCAAATGTTCCTCCTCTTAACATTCACCCATTTTAGGCTCATCCTCCTAGCCCCTATGATGACCTAGAGTGGGAAGTGGATGACCTCTTGGTCAATCAGTGTTAGGAGGATTCCTCTTCTTGATCTTTTGTGTCTGTGTGTTTTGTGATGTGTTCCCTTGTGATCATGCTATGTGTTCCTCGATGACCCTCATCACCCTATTTGGTGCTTGGATAAAGGTGTGGTTTTTGTGTCGTAAACCTTCTTATGTTTGTATCTCCATTATTCCATGTTTGTGCTTGATTTTTGATAAATTGGGGATGATGCAAAGTGTTTGGGGTATTTAGGCTTCCCTTCCATGTTGACCCAATTTTTTTATTTTTACTTTGTTTTATGTGAATTCTTCCTAATCTGGTTGGGGATATATGATCTTTCACCTTCCACCGTGGTTAACTATTATTCATATGAGCTTGGACAGATCTAACCCCGCTAAACCAGACCCCCCTATGCCCTTTGTTTTTGTTTTTTTCTCTCTTCTTTTCCTAAGTTGTCTCTCTCATGTGTGACAATGCCTTTCTTCAACATTCCAATTTTCAGAAAATG
This sequence comes from Sequoia sempervirens, assembly GCA_007258455.2. Taxonomy (NCBI): domain Eukaryota; kingdom Viridiplantae; phylum Streptophyta; class Pinopsida; order Cupressales; family Cupressaceae; genus Sequoia; species Sequoia sempervirens. Next base: position 1,004,830,263 of record VDFB02271358.1, read on the forward strand.
CATTCATTTCCAATGAATCTTTTCTTGAGAATCCTCACAAACCTTTCTTTAGAATCACATTCTCAACTTGAGACCCTAATGGAACATGGTTCCCTTCATCATGGGTTCGTAAAGAAAGTACTTGAACCTTCCTCTGAAGCAGGAACCACTTTGATCTTACCCTCGCGTGGGGGTATACTCTTCCTTTCGAATTGCTTGATGAAGTGAACATCTTTCAAAGGGATCCCTTGATGATGGATCAATCTAAGAAAGGAAACATCTATTTTTGAATTATGCATCTTTTGAGTGGACCCCCTTCTTCATGACAGGTTCCTGAGGGATCCCCTTTGAAATTTATTATCTCAAATGAATCTTATCGTGTCTAGCTTGGGGGTATCCTAACTAGACCTCGCTTTTCAAAAAACTTGTCCCTTGAGTGGACCCCTTTTCTTTTGAATGGCTCCCAAGGGACCTCCTTGAAAGTCTTCTAAATTATAGATGGTACGCGTCACTATCCTATGTGAGATATCTTGGGGGATAGCTCCTTATAGGAGTGAGAGCCTAGAGGGAACTTCCTTTGAGCTTCCTCCATGTGAGATATCTTGGGGGTGGCTCCCTTGTAGGTCTGAGAGTGTATAGGGAACTTTCTTGGGTTTCCTCCATGCTAAATTTTTTGGGGGATGCCTTCCTTACAAGTCTGCAGACCTATAAGGCACTTAATTCATAGGGATTCCAACATGTTAGAGCTCTTGGGGGTTTCCTCCTTGTAGGTCCACAGGCCTATGAGACACTTTCTTTCTTCAACTTCATAGTTCCAAGAAGTTATGAAGTCCTTCGCTTCTCCTACACCTTCAGGTTCACCAGATCATGGTTTGCTTCCTTGATGGTTTAGGTATACATTTATAACCTTACTCCTTCCTTGATCTACTTTACCAAGGCACTCATCAGTACTCATGCTCGCTAAAGTGGGGGCCAAATGTATAGGAGTGAATTTCTACCCCTTATGCAAATTTCCTATTTTCCCTTCTCCACTTTAGAAAACCAAGTTCAGAGGCTTAATTCCACTTAACCTCGCTACTTGCATCCCACTTGGCAACTATTTTGAGCATCAGTGGAGGTGTTTCTATCAGGGACTCTCACACATCAAGAATATGTTTGCATGACACACTTAAGTCCCTAGTAGATTCCTATGGTTGAACCTACAGAGGCGTTGTAAACTTCTCACTAGGGGTCAATTTGTAATGCCCTCTTCGGCTGACTGACCTGAATATGCCATTTTTCTCCATCTCCTCTTCAAATTCACTCCTTTAATAAGAATTTCATCTTCTTCACATCCTCTAAGCATTTAGTTGACTTCTTCACAACTTCAAGCATTCAACTTCACACTCTTACACTCACTCTCAAGCTTTCTAGCAGCATTCTTGCACCTTATTGTAGCAAATACATCACTCCATCACTTCAATAGAGCAAGTCAGGGACAAAACACCATTGTAATAGAGGCTCCAGTACTCTCATTTTCTCCCCCAAGAAACCTTCAGTGCTCTTAGTGGAGGTGGTAAGCTACCTTTCCTCTCCTCTATCACTTGGTTGAGTTAGCACATTTACTGTCTTGTAGTGTTTTTGTGCTCTTTACTACATTTTTTTCTTTATCTCACTTTTCTTGGTTGTCCATGGAGGTGGAAACACCTAAATGGGGGTTTAACTAAGGTAGGCCCCTATACAACCGCCCAACATTTTCCTCCTCTTTGTGTGTAGGTGAACGTGTTTTCAAGGAGCTAGCTAATGAATAGGCTCTTCTACGAAATCATCTTCGTCATCCTAGCTTTGGAATATTTTCTTTATCACATTCGTTTGTGCTTATCATATTTCATAGTGTTATTTTGTTCCTTTAGAAGTTGTTAGCTAGGCTACTAGCTTATTTTCTGATAATTTGTGTTGTACTTTCGGTCTTCTAGTCGTACAGATGTCAGCATGTTGCGTTGTCATCCCAGAACTGTGCTCTCATCCTTGAATAGAGAGCTATCTGAGATATAGTGTTGAGCTCAAAAACCAGCTTGCCTATCCTCATTTCAAATCTTGGGATTTTAGAGTGGTTGTAGGATTTTATAGTCCTCATCATTCTCATCCTCATATCCTAACACCCCGTTTAACTGAGGTAAGTTAGGGAAGCCTTCCAGATCGTGGCCCTGCATGGCTTCGGGCCTTGCACGTGGTGGTCACCATCTCTTACAATATGGAACAAGATAATGAGAACTTAAAGACAATGGTCATTCAACCAACACCTTCTCATCATCATCCCCCTCTTCATAATCCCATCACTGATCATTTCCCTATTGGTAATGAATTTATTACTTTTCAAGCACATGTGGCTTGTTGTTCTCCTAAAATATCTCCTCCTAGGGAGAATATCATGGTGCTAGAATGCAGAAAAACTAATAATGTCTCTTCCTTCACTAAACAAGTGGTTCTCGATTTCCCTTTGTTAGAGATACATCAAACCAATACTGTTGAGGTTATGAATGTGCAAGTGTACCCATTAGATCCCCCTTGATCAATGGACCTCATACATACCCCATGGGACATACTAACAATCCTCTAATTCTCTACCCACCTTCACACAAACAACAAACTCAAAATAAACCTAAACTTATCCTTTACCCTCCTCAAACTAATGTGTCACAGCAACCAAGTTATAATATCATTTCTCATACATATAACACTTGCAATAATCCACAACCATAACAACCAACCCCGAAGCCCTTACCACTACCTAATCCTATCCCACCTAACCCTTTTTTACCAGGTCACAAGGAGTATGATATTGTCAAGCAACTTAAGAATACTCCTGCTAAGATATCATTGTGGGACCTTATTCAAGCTTCGCCTCACTATCACAACATAATCCATTCAGCCTTACAACAAGTTCCTATCCCTTCTAATGTGCCAGCAACTAATATTGTAGCAATGATTCAAGGCCAAAATGTTGACATTTTTTTCCACCAAAGTGAACTCCCCTCTTTAGATGTGCAAAAACAAAATGAAGCTTTCATGATCATAGTGCAATAAAAAACAAAAGGGATAAATATAACTCTTGTAGATACTAGTTCTTCCCTTAATGTGTGTAGTGTGAGCCTTTTGGATAGGATTGGCATTGATCAATCAACCATTTGACCTGATCCTTTCTCTATTAAGGGATTTGATAATGTTAAAAAGAAACCACTAGGGGTAATCATTATGCCTCTTACCACTGGAGTGGTCACCTTGAATACACCAATCCATGTTATGCCTTATGAACTTTCATGCAATCTCATCTTAGGTAGACAATGGATTCATGCAATGAAAGGTGTGCCTTCAACTCTTCATCGCAAAATGAAATACATCTACAACAACACAGTCCACATACTTGATGCTAATCTTCAACCTAATAGTGTCTTACAACTTGAGAAAAACAAATAAAATTCCTTTCAAACACATCAACTACAATAATGGAACCTATACACCAAAATGACAATGAACAACCGCTTACAAGACATATGAAGCTATTAGACGATGATTGGGGTTCCTTGGATTTTGAACATAACTTCATGGGTGAGTATAAGATCATACACAAAGATTCAAATAGGGAAAAAAAAAAGTAGATGACCCTTCACAAGTATCCACCTCAACCACTTCATACAATGAAATACACTACATGACCACCTTTGAAAACTCTTATCAACAACCACTAACCAATCAAAAAGCAATGAGAAATCTTTATGGAAAAGGGTATGAGCTTATGAAGCAACTTATCTATGGTGGAAAAGGATGTGGTGCTAACGAACAAGGTATCCTCAACTGTATAGACCCTATCACACAATAAACAACTTATGGTATTGGTTATTTCCCTTTGATATAAATTTCCAAGCCTTCACTTAACATCAACAATTTCACAAACACTCTCCTAAATCATCCTTACTAGTTGTCCATCCTGAACTCCTTGACACTAGCAGTCTTGAACATCATCCTTTACACAATATGACACAAATAAAAAACTCTTCGTTGAATGTCAATCTCATCTCATAAGATACCAATGATTTACATCCAATAGATTTTCCCTTCTCCTGTAAGAGTGAGAAAAAAATCTTGCAATCTAGAGAAACTTGTGTAAGTATGAAATCTACTACTAAGAAAGATGTATCTTTGACGCACACCACAAAACTACCTTCTACCATTGATCAAGAGGGTATCTTGTCGAGACTCCTCCAAGATCACTTTATCACCCTCCCTCCCCAATTCCAAAAGAAATCCTCTTATAATACTGCATTTTGTGCCTATCATAGAGTTCATGGTCACTCCACTAATGAATGTAAACCTTTGAGTCATAAAATCCAACATTTTCAGGAGTTTGGTATGATTCCCTATGTGGGGGAACCTAATTACTCTAATTGATATTCATTTTCACTCTAGCATGCATTTAATTAATCATTTCGACTCCCTTTGTCCTACACTAAGTGGGGGAAAGGGGTTAGAAAGCCTTATCCTTGTATGCCATATGTTGTTTCCTCTTTTGATTAGCCATTAACCTTTCATAAACATATAAGAGCAAGCTTTATATGTGGACATCATGCATTAAGTTGGCTCACATGTGACATACTAGCTCTTTTATGATGTAGCTTATTGGAAACATATGACTTGGCATAGGTCTTTCCAAATAAGCTCTCATGTTCCTCTTCTTCTACTTTAAAGCAATTTCTCACAGTATTGGTGTTCGCAACCACTTTAAAGTGGGGACATACATCACCACTCACATTTCATTGTGTGATTTATTCTTGCGATGCGTCCTTTTCTTGGTGGAGTCATTGAGGTTGATTCCCTCCAAAAGTGTGATACTTCTTTTCACTTATCCTCTCTTGGAGACATTTGGCATAATGTTCTCTAAGATGAGACCTCACACGAACTAAGAAAAATACCTTTGAACATTCCTTACAACACTTACAATGTCTATGAGTGTCAAGAATATGAATTTTTTCTTACCTCATAAAGCTCGAAAATCATTTTTCATTGTGGCACCTTATTAAAGTTATCACGAGGTATAACTTTGGTATGGTTTGAGCGGGAAGCCCATTATGAGGCATGACTTTCCCCGTAGCCACCTATGTGTTTGAGTGCATACCAACTAGCATATGTTTCTCACCTTTTGGGACTTCTCACCCCATGGAAAATCATAATTTCCATGGCCTCAGAGTGAGTATGTTGTGGAATTATCACCCCACAAATGACCTGAAGCTTTATGGCCCTAGAGTGAGTACATCCTTTCCACCTTTTCATCTTTCTCTTCTTCCTAGTTCTTTCCATTGCATGATTATGTATCTTGATGGTTTGATTTAGGATCTTGGATCCTACGGGATTGTGCAACCTCTTTTGATTGTTTTCATTATTTGTCATCTGCATTTGTACACTTGTATCTCTCTTGAATGTCTACTTTAGTGTGACTTTGAAGCAAGTACATCCTCTCACTAAAGTGGGGGCTAAATCTATCGTAGAAACAAGGAAACTTGCTTGACATAGGAATAATTCAAGATAACTTGGACTTAATGAGGCCTTGATTTAGGTGTTGTGAATCATTTTATGCATCCACACTATGTCTTGGACCATTGCAAATTGAATAATGTTCATGCTTTTATCAATGTCTTGTAAAGGTGTTGTAAGATACTTTCATGCTTTTCTAGAGTTAATAAACTCATATCTCCTTAATTCAAAATTATAAAATTTGTTTAATAACATTATTACATCAATTTACAAGGCTTTTGAATTAAACTTAATGTTAAACTAGTGTTGTAATGTGTCTTGTACATTCACATCGGTTCTTGTGCCTTCCTAGGCTATGTGGACCTCATTTTAGTGTTGTAAAGTGTATTTAATCACTCTTTCACATTGAATTATGTGTCCCAATCCCTAATTGACCTTTACATCATCATTAATAGGCCCCTATTACCCCATATTGTGCATCCTGAGGTAATATTTGATGAAATACCTCACAAAGTTACAATTTAAACCTTATTTCCTTATCTCCTAGCATCTTAGCTGGAAAAATGGCCCCTGTGGGACCCATTCACCATCCATGGTGAATTAGTCCCATCCAGGTGGGACCCATTCACCATGGGTGGCGAATGAGTCCCATTTGGCCCATTTTTGACCTTTGAGTAGGAAAATTTGAAATTTAAGTTTATTATTTTCACATGTCAGCCTTAGGGATCCAATTTATAGGCTAATAAGGTGAATTCCTATAAAATCACCTCTATAAACCCTAAATCACATTGATTATTCGTTATTCATCCATCATTCTTCCATCTCAAGTCAAGCAACTTAGCATTTCATCATTTCAATTCACCAAGATATCAATTTTTAGACATTCAACAGTAGATTCTTCATGTTTTGCTATAGACTTTGAGGATAAAACATCATGGCAAGGTAATCAACTCCATTATTGCATGTTTCACTACATTCTTTCTCTATTTTGTTTTAATTACCTAAAATGGGTTTGACCAAGGAAAAACCCCATGCCCTAACATTCAACATTTCTCTCTCTTGCCTTCTGTGTTTGTAGATTTAGACATTTTGGAAGCTTGAAAATCATTACATATCAAGTTGCAAATTTTCTTAGGTCTTCTCTTTGTTAGTGTAATTAATTAATTATTACACTAGCATAGGTTAACTTAGCTCTTGCATTTAATTAATTAAGTCTTAGGTTGCATTATTAGATAAATCATAAATAATGGGGTATTTTCCCCTTCCATGTTTGTAGGGATAAGATTCCTTCTAGAACATGAGTTGTTCTTCTAGAACATATCTCAATCTTGTCATTTCCTAGGTAGGGTTCACATGTTTTCACATGTTGTTAGATCAAGACACATGGCAACATCATATTGCATCTTGCTTCTCCTTCATGCCTACATATTCAAGGCATTTGTACAGTTGTAATCATCTAATATCTCATATTCGAGATCAATAGCAATCTCCAATTGCATGCCCTTAGTTGTAACACTTTCTGTGTAGTTGAATTTCTCTTGGCAAGATCCTTTGAAGTGTGTGCAGCTTCATTGGATGATTCAACATCCATTATTTAAACATGGTATCAGAGCCATTGCATTGAGAGTTCATCCTAGGATCAAGAAAGTTGGGCTAGAGAGATTCTTACAGGCTTGAAGGTTTCCATTGCAGGCTACTTGACTGCACCCAGGGGCCAAGCTTATTTTTGAAGCAGATTGAGCCAAATCCGAGCTCACCATTATCTTCAAAGGCCTCAAAACCTTAGGATCGCTTGTCCAATCATCAAAATTAGATTCATCAACCAAGGAGCATTAGAGGTATTTGGGTTTGCAAAATCAACTAGTACAATCTGTATAAATTTGTTGTCAGAAAATCATCTTGGTTAGTTGTCCTCTGAGGGAAAAAAAAATTAGTAGGTCATTTTTCATTTCAGAAAAATTGGGCTAATATTTCTATTTTTTGGCAAAAAAAATTATATTTTCTATAGTTGCAGAAAAATAATTTTTTGAAGCGACTGGTATTTAAATTAATCATCGGCATCATAAAGTTTATAATATCTATAGATATATATTAAGTCGGCATCAAATATTTAAGTGGCCCTATTTTATCTATGGTCAGCTTGGAAATTTGGGTTTAAATTATCTATATATTTTGATTTCAATTGCAACTTGGGAAATTTGTCTCTCCAAGTCTTTTATTGCAGGGTTTGTGTTTTGCATAAGAGGGGCACACATTTTCTGGGTCCCATCACCAGCCACCATCGTCAGCTTCCCCATTGACTTCTGATCACCAGAGTTTCTACCGGCCATTCACCATTGGTGCCTTCTCTTTGTTGGACCAGCCCCCGTCGACATCACACACCTTACCGGCTTCCGTCACTAGCTCATTGTCGCTGACATCTTTCTAATCAGCCACCAACCACGGTGAAAATCCCACCAGATTTGTAGTTAGCCACCGCCTGTGGCCATGGTTCTATCTACAACCGAGGGCCTAGCTATATAAGTGGCACCACCATCGAGCTATCCACTCTACCCAAACTTGTAGCTTCATTGTCACCCCATCCAGTGGTATGATTTTTTTTCCTAATCACGCATCACATTCACATCAATGATCAAGCACTAAGTGTGAAGGTGCTTTATTTTTGCACTTGATTAGCCTGTAAAGTGCCTTATCTAGGCCTTTTTTCTTTTTATCAGAACTTTTGACCAGGGTATCAAAATTCAGCAAATGAGATACCATCAGAAAGAGAATTTTGTCTACTTTCTAGTGGTGACATAGATTCTACAAAATTATGCATGCAAAATAATCTACAGTCAACTAAACTCATAACCCTAGTTTGGACATAAAGGCTCATATGTTCTCATTAGATTGTCAGATTTCGGTGATTCCAATAGCATCAGGAAGGTATTTCAAAGGATTTTTCCATTAGTCCATTCACTTTGATCAGTTTCAGCTCCAGGTACTCTTGCATTATATTTTTTCAATTTGGTGCATTTGATCAATAACTTGGATATCCTAAAGCTTGGGAAAAGCATTTTTTATTTGGGTAGCATCATTTCAGTTGCACATCATCCTTGTAAGTCTCTATTTGTTGTTGAAGACTTCATTGTCTTTATTTTTTTGGAGAAATTTGATAGTACATTATGGGGCTTGCATATACTCCTTTGATTATGTTGCATAAGGGAAACTATAAAAAATGGTGTTGCACAAGGGAACCTATAAACAATGGTGCGATGGGATCATCCACCATCTCCAATCACTTGAATTATTGCCACATCTATATGGTATAGTTCCCCTTCCAAGTGAAGGTATTCAGGACTTTGCTTGGAGTTGTTGCAGATACACTATCTTGGTGATCATTGAAATGCAAGTTGATTGTGATTTTTGGATTCTATTGATCATTGTGATTGTCCTCACATCCTTTGGACTAAGATTTGGGAGATATATGGAGGATCATAAACTTCACCCTTCCCCGATGGTCATGATTCAGAATGTCATTCCTCAGATCAGGTACCCCAAGATGATATTGTTGTGTAGGAGGTTGATTGCCTTGAATATTTCAAAGAGGTTGACAAGGTTTCTTCAGATGCTTCTTCTCCATCAAAGACTATTGGTATCCCTTCACATTCAATGATTCCTTGTCCAAAGTCATTGATTGAGGCTTCCATCATCTCTATCCATTAGGACACATTTGGTTTTTCAAACTTGACATCATAGGATGGCTTTGTTTCAGGTATCACTGACTTGGCTACTTCTATAGGTTTGGAGGAAATTCTTGATGGGATATCACTCCTCTATTCAAATCCTACTTTGGAGAGTTTTCTTGAGTCTCCTCATCCTTTTGTCTCAACCTTCATTGGGGATCCTAAGACTCCATTGGAGGCACTTGGCTTCTCTTTAGAGATTTAATGCATGAGACTTCTTCCCTCTCATTCCATTCAGGAGTTGGAGTTTTTTCAGTATCTAATATTGTATTTTCTTCTTCCTAGCAAGAGACATGTGGTTTGGACAAATTTGTTGCTTTAGACTTCTTTCGGTGGTTTTGAGGACACTTCAATAGGGGGCAATCTAGTCTCCATCATATTCATTGTATCACTGTCTTTGGATCTTGTTCAACATCAATTTCCACATCATCCTGGTTTGTCACCCTCTTCTTTGATTGTGGCATCTTCATCTTCAGGCAAGGAGACACATGAGCAAGTTTCAGATACATCATCATCCACTTTCATCCTTCCTTTAATTCCTATCCAAAATGGGAAGCATCCCTACACTTGCACTTGGTTATGTTTCTTCTGAAAGGGAGACAAGTTGTTTGTCGACATTGGATCATGTTTTGTCTTCAGACACTTACCATTTTTGCAGGTGATCTCATCTTTTGGGGGGCCTATATAGTCTCTCCATTTCCTCCCTATGGGGGTGCCATTGATTGTATTGTATCCATGAGATGAATGGTGTAATTGGGGGGTATTTGGGAGTCCTCTGGTCGCGCCCACAAAAGGATATGAAAATAACAATAAAACCTTTCCTAGGAATTGGACATTCCAGCAGGTGACTAATATCTCTTTATGGACATTCATTTACTTGTCAAACCAAGGAACGTATACTTTGAATGGCACAACACAATATATGCACTAAGAACTAGTTTCGGTCACAACTTAACATAAATAAATACTTGGAAGGAATTCTATCTATGCTATAGAAAGGTAATACAAAGTTCTTTTAACTCAACCATGATTTAACTAAAACAGAAACCATAACAACTACGACTGAAACACAAACTATGACTTGGACTTATAATGCAAGAACAGGCACAGGGATGGATTCCCGATGTTGTAGGAGTAATACAAGACTGAGTTTGTATGGAAACTTCAAAGATGAAAGCTAACTAATGATCAACAGAAAATAATAACTAACTAACTAGCTACAGATACTTACTAAGTGGGCCCCCTTAGCAAGCATCTACTGATTACACAAGTGCTGAACTCAGAACTTCATCAAACTTTATTCATGAAAATAGAATGGTATACATTGCTTTGTTGATATGAAAACTAACAACAAACTCTATCTCTTGTCATATAGATTCTGCTTTTCATTCTTACATGATATCTGCTATATCTCTATCACTATGCTTCTATCTTACTATTAACTATCATCTCCTTCCTCACTCGCGCAGGAGGAGTGCCTTATTTAAAATCAGGAGAACAACTAACTAACTAACCCTATCAAAGAAAGACGTGGAAGTAAAGTGTATCCCAGAATCAAGGAACAAACTTCATAAATAAATTTATCCATTCAACCCGATCCAAAGAGAATCTAGCGCTCCACTCTTTCCAGATTGACTGTCAATAAAAATATTTCCCAATGGTTTCGGTCAAAGATTCTTCACCAAAGCTTCCTCGAAGTTGTGCAGGAAATAGACTTTACTACAAGGACGAGATCGGCTACGCTTGACTTGATCATACTTTCTTCAACAACCTGCAAAACATAAGGTAACAGATGCGAAATAAAAGGCGCATGGCACATACACAATATGTGTTCATTAATCACATATTTAAATCTATTTCATCATTCAAAAACTACATGCGATATACCAGTCATTTAGGAAGTCAACGGGGTAATAAATGTAGTCAAGATAACACAATAAGTTGTAGGAACATGAAAGTGTTTTGCTACCGGATATCCCCATAAAAGGTTTCAAAAGAGTTTTAAACAACCATGAATAACAAAAGTAAAAGCATTAAAATTTCATCATAATATCCAAACTATGAGCACATTTTGGGCTCATAATTTTGCCCCTTACTTAGCCCAATGTTGGTCCTCCGGCATTAACTTTCCTGGTGGTTTCTTTGAATTCAGTGGTTGTGGCATGATTCTGAAATGGAGTTCCAAACCTGTAATAAAATCCTCTGAAAGTCTGGCACCTTTCATACCTACAGGCTTCTAAATCATCATTAAGATTTGCAGCCTGGTAAGGATAGAGGGGCCACATTAGCACAGGAGGTTTGAATGTCAATGGCAACCATAGTTCACATATCTTTTGAAGTCCCAACTGTATATATATGCTTGATCATTTAAGAGCTACTGTGAAATTTAGGGGACTGTGAGGCTCGAACCTTCTTAGCCCAACAGTTAATCTTTCCCACCTTTTCTCACTTCTGGTGTATGACAGTCTCCAAAATGAATATGACTATTCTTAAAATTCATCATATACCTATTTCTTGAGATCAAATATTTTCTCTCTGGTTGTATTGTTATGAATGCCATATGTCAGAGTAAACCAGGTTTTTAACATTGCATGGGGGTTTGAACTTTGAGAGCGTAATGGAACAGGCTCATTCCTTTCGGCTTCCTCATATGTTTCCCATTGCCTGCCATAATTTATTTCATTTGCTGCCCATGACATAAATAATCTCAAATGGATATTTCCAATATACAGAAGAGGATTTCATTCTATTTCAAATGGAATTAAAAAGCCATGTAAATAAAATTCACACAGAGAATTTCTTAACCAATTAGGGGCTGCCTGGTATGTGTCGTAAAATTCTTTAGCAGTGTGAAGTATAAGATCTTGATTTCTGGAAATTCTCATTAGTTGGAAACATAAGAATTGTTCCTTAAGGCACAGAGCATAAAATCTGGGTGGTGGTCTGCATTCCATAATCTAACTAGTTAATTTTAACATTTCATCCATTTTTTCTTTTAACTCAAAAATTTTATGTTTATGACTTTCAATTTTCTTTTTTAGTTTCTTCCTTTCTACCTCCCATAGACTTTGTTGCATGTCAGTCTGGGCTAGGTGTCAGAAAGTCAGGGTTTGCAATGTAACTAGTACCCAGTTAGCTTTGACATATTCCAAAAACTCAATCAAAAATGTCTTCTTATAAACAACAATGGCTTTACAAGTTGCAGGGGGAAATGTAGCTTCACTAGGCACATCCAATTGTTTAGTCAGTTCCTGCTCTTGCTTCAGGATGAATTCTTGTTGGTGCAGTGGAGAAGACTGTGCTTCCTCTGAAAACTGCATAGCAGCGGTAGCCAAGTCATCAAGACTTGGTAACCCTTTTTCATTATGCCCCATTTCCTTTGTCTCAACTTGTTCCTCTTCAGGAATGAATGAACTCTGCACAACATTCTCGGACACATTCTAAGAAACATCAAATTCAGACTCGACAGACTCTTCTGAAATTACAATAACCTCTGGTTGAGGTGAAGCAGGGGAGGTCTTACATTGTTTCCTTGTGGAAACTCTTCTTGGAACTGGTGCGGTTGTAAGAGGTGTTCTAGTAGCTTTCCTCTTTCTGGTTTTCCTATAGGGTTCTGCCCTACCAGAGGATGATGGTGAACTGGTAATAGCAACAGGTGTTGCTATAGGAGAGACAACTGTAGGGGAAGATGCTGCAGGAGAAGTGCATTGCCTTTTCTGAAAACAAGGGTCAGATTCTGGGGACCCTTATGCCTTTGTTTTTCCCTTCTCTCTCCTAGTGGCAGACCTAGTTTGTACCCTAGCAGAGGATTCAGGTGTGAGAACTGCAAGACGAAGTGCTACAGGAGTAGATGACCCTTGCCCTATTCTTCTACTGGTAGACACCATTTCTTTTTTCTTTTTCTGAGGCCGTGGGGTAAATACCCTAGGGGGTTGTGGAATTTTCAAGCTCTTTTGGGAAACGAATTGTTGCCAAGAAAGAGGTGAGACATCTCTCAAAGAGCGTTCAATCAATAATTTGATAAGGCCACGGTGAGCAATAGAATTATCTTTCCCTTGCTGAGTTCCGTGGGCACTTTGTTCCAGAAATTTTAATAGGAAATTCAAAATATTTACAACTAATTCATGCCTCATATGACTTAATAATTTGAAATGATAAGAATGCAGGTAGGAGAAACGGCCTTCATAGGTTAAATACCTTATTATGTAAACAATGTATTCTGAATAAGGAGGCAATGATACCCGCTTGCATCCCTGCTTGGAGACTTTCAAAGGTCCATCAGTGGGTATTGAAAATTTAGCCCTTGCAGCGGTAGCATCTGAAGAAAAATTTTCTCCAACGGCTGGAAGCTCGGTTACTTCAGTAATTCTATCTTCAGTTGCAACAACCATTAGACCCCATACAATAGCCTCCCCTTCAGAAAGGGTTCTCAAAAATTTCCTAGCAGCCTCCTCATCAAAAGCATTTAGGCTCAAGAAGTAGTTTAACCATCCACAGAGGCTGAATGCCTAGACTATTTGAGGATTTTGCAATAATAATTCATGAGCTACAAGCTCATGTCGCACCAGCTGACCACCCATATTTACAAGTTCCCCTAACTGAACTCAACACCCTACTGAAAATTTAAAAAAATTATTCTTTGTTTCCCTTTCTATTCTGGTTTTTTTCTTTCTGTCGTGCCGTCACATTTCTCCCTTTTCCAAAAATGAACTTTTTGAACAAGTAGTTTTGATTGTAATTTACAAGAAAAATATGCAAATGAAAAGGACATGCGATCATATTTGGAAAGTACCAAAAAAATAATAAAAAAAGGTTATTTGCGCAGTTGTGGTAGCGGTGAAAAGACAGGTTTTAAAAGGTGGATTACCCTGCCCCCTACTTAGAGTATGACATGTGTCCACACATGTACTAAAGAATAGGCGGAGATCGGGTAATAATGACCAGTACAGGCATAGCAGTAAATGAATAGAATAAAATAAATCAAATATCTGATAACAAAAGATATGGCGTACATTTGATAATTGCGTGTACGTGTGAAGAAAGATGACGGCGTCTTCATGAGGTGACAATTGGGAATGATATCATAATGAAGGGTAATGCAGATGGATGACGTGGATAGATGACGTGGGTGAATGAGATGAATGGATAAAATGGATGGATGGGATGGATGGAATGGAAGATAAAGAAGTGGGATGTGGCAACAAGTGAGAATGGAGAAAAAGGGGTTTCCTTAAAAGAAAACTTTTATTATGAGCATGCTTTCCAAAATTACGGTGAAGCTGCAGGAGAAAGGCTAAAGCCTTTGGCTGTAAAAAGAGTAGCAAGAGGATCTTGAACAAACTACTGCATGAATTCTTCTTTTGAGACTGGTTTATGGTACAACCGGAGTCGGTGGCCATTAACTAGCAATTTGAAACAGACTGGATCAATTGTCACCAGCTGTACAGCTCCGTTGTCGAACACATTCTCAACTTCATAGGGACCAACCCAACATGTTGTGAGCTTACCTTGGTTTTCTTTATATCTAGAATCATATAATAGAGCCCAATCACTAGTAGAAAATTGCTTGGTTTTGATGTGTTGATCATGCCATTTCCTCCTTTGCTATTGGACCGCTTCGGTATGTTACAGAGAAGCTTTTCTCATTTCGTCCAAAGCATTTAGCTGCAAGATTCATTCCTTCTGTGCTTCAGATATTTTTATATTGAGTTCAAGAGTTGTCCTCAAAGTTTTGTGCTCAACTTCTATAGGCAACATGGATGTTTTCCCATAAAGAAGCTCAAAAGGTGTAAACCCAGTTGTTGTCTTCCATGTAGTTTTGTAGGCCCAGAATGCTTCAAGAAGTCTACTGCTCCAATCTTTTCTATGGAGCTGCATTATCTTTGTTAGGATCACCTCAATTTCCCTATTTGTAACCTTCACCTGACCATTGGCTTGAGGGTGATAGGGGCTGAACTTCCTATGTTTGATTTTATAGTCATTCATTAGTGCAGTGATCAAATTGGATGTGAACTGAGCTCCCTGATCAGTTACAAGCTCTCTAAGAACTCCAAATCTAGTAAAAATTTGTTCATACAGAAATTCAGCAACCTTATTATCTTGAGCATGAGTCATAGCTTTTACCTCAACCCATTTTGTTATATAATCCGTGCAAACTAGAATGTATGACTTGCCATTTGATGGTGGATCAATTGGTCCCACAAAATCTATTCCCCACTTATCAAAATGGGTGACTATTATCTGTGGATATAGTGGCGTTTCATCTGACTTGGTTGGTCTTCCCATATGTTGGTATTTGTCACATTTCCTTATATAGGCCACAGCATCCTTGTGTAACGTTGGCCAGTAGTACCCTATTGTAAGAACCTTCATTGATGTTATTTTTGCTGAAAATGTCCCCCACATGGTTCATCATGGCAAGCATGCAAAATATCATAAGTCTCATCTTCTCTTACACATCTTCGCATCACTTGATTAGGTCTAGTATAAAATAGACAATTTGCAATCCATGAAAAGTTAAAACTTTTCTCTATTAACAATTTCTTTTATTTTGGAGAAAAGTGAGCTGGTATTCTACTTGCTGCTAGATAATTGGCAATGTCTGCATACCATGGAGTATGTGCAACAATGAAAAACAAGTGTTTATCTGGAAACCTATCATCAATGACCTCGTGTTCAACAGGTGCATCTATTTGAAGTCTTGATAAAAAGTCAGTCACAACATAGCTCTTCCTGGTTTATCAATGATTGTAATGTCAAATTATTGTAACAAGAGCCATCTTGCCAATCTACCAGAGATGGCAGGTTTGTTCATCAGATACCTGATTACTACATGGTCAGTGTGGAAAAATATCTGATAACTTGTAACATAATGCCTAAACTTATTCAAAGCATACACTACTGCGAGCAATTCCTTTTTTGTAACAGTATAGTATAGCTCTGGACCTTGAAGGTTCTTGCTGATAAAATAGATAGCATGCTCAATTGAATTTTCTTTTTGACTTAAGACTGCCCCTACACCAAAGTCAAAGGCATCAGCATGTATGTGAAAAGGAAAATTCTATTTTGGACCTTGAAGAATGTTGGTATGTGGCGACTGATCATGTTATACTGTATAGCCCATGGTATACTGTAAACCTTGGCCCCCCATCCTCGCCGAGGTCTGGGGCCGGGCCGAGCCCCGGGCGGGGGTTCGGGGGTGGCAACCCCTGAGAAGTGGGGGTTTGAGGGTGGCAGCCCTTGAAAAGTAGGGGTTCGGGGGCGCAGCCCCTGAGAAAAAAAATTATGCCATTTTTTTTCGCGTTGTCAGGGAAAAAGGAAAAATCTCTGAAAAAAAAGAAAACGGACTTTGTAAAACCCTAATTCTAGAAGCTTCTAAAAAGTTTGTTAAAAGGGGTTGGGATGGGGGTTACAATATGAGGAAAAACGTGATTATTCGCAAGATTGTAACAGGTTTTGCACTGGATAATAAAAGTATTGGATGGCTGCGGTTTGGTGGATGTAGCCCAGATTGGGTGAACCACGTTAAATTCTCTGTGTTATGATTTATTCTGTGTATGTTTTAGTTTCTCTCACATTATTT